>VDFB02142976.1:0-12663 GCA_007258455.2 Sequoia sempervirens | reverse complement strand
AGGTCGCTGATGTGTGATTAGGTAATACAATGTCAGGTTAATCCCTTACCAGCTAGAGGATGATGGAAACCTAGTTCAAGATCATGCATATGAGTCTGTTAAGGACAGGTCAATTGGAGAGATAAACTGGAACGATGATGAGGTAACCGAATTGGAAGATCTGATGGCGCCGGTTATAAAATTTACTACCTCATGGTTAAAACATAAGGTTTGGGAGTTGGAAAGTGAGAAGGTACCCTGTACCTTTAATTTGATGGGAGACCTTAATCCTATGTCTACTTCAGAAGAATCCAGGGAAGATGACCCCAAAGGGAAAACTAAAGGAAGCTCACCCTTCAAAATCAAAATTAGAGGTCCTAAAGAAAGTGAGCCAGAGCCTAAAAGAAAACCAAAAGGAAATAAAAGAAGCTAAACTATGAAAATTGGTAGGTCCTCTGATGAAGAGGAATTTGAAAAAATAGAAGAAGAAGATGCTCCTCCGTAGCTTCAAAAGACAAGAACAACTAGGGTTTCAAAGAGAAAAGTTCAAGAGGCTTCTAAGGAAGAGATTCCTGTTGTTGAAGTAGAAAGTTCAGGAGAAAAGACTAAAGTTTATACAAGCAGATCAAGGACTCCATCCCCTAAGGAACCGATTCAAAAGATGGACCCTCTTCCAAAGACACCCGTTGTGGAACAACCTAGGGCTACTTCCCCTTCGCCAAGTGCACCTGAGCAGGAAACAACCCATCAAGAACAAGAAACTAGTTTAGAAACAGAGCCATTCAAGGAGCGAGAACTCTTTGGTGTAGCAGCTGAGCTTGAAGCTGAAGAAAAAGAAAAACATCCTTCTCCATTAGTCCAATATGAGGATTGTCCGGAGAGTAGTAAAGGTAATGGATCACCTGAAAAGGAGAATATTCTTGTTAGAACCCCATCGCCGGTGCAAGAAGAGGAGATTGAAGTAGGTGATCAAGGTAAGCAGCTCCCTGAAAAGGAAAAGGATAAAACAACAGAACAACATGAAGAGGCAAAAATAGAGGAAATCTGGGTGGAACCTATTGTCCTGAATTGGTTAGAAAAGGAGATAACTAGGAAGAAACAAGTCATTGTTGAGGACACTCCTCTTGATTGGGATGAGATGTTATCCAAGATTGGCAAAGGTAAGAAGAAGAAGGTAGCTAAAGTATTTTCAAGGATAGAAAGCGATGAAGTGAATAACAAAGTTATCCACATTGCCACTCCTGCTGCAGATAAAACTAAAGAAGAAGTCACTAGTAAGGATTACAATGTGCAAACTTTTAACCTTGGACCAACTTCTATAGAGCAAGATATTGAAGAGTATTAAGGGTCTAGTGTAGTAATAATTGGCAGATTAAGGAAAGAGAACCAGTCAAAACATGAGCTTAAAAGGGAAAATGAGAGGCTTAGGATGTGCTTGGAGGATGTAATGAAACCCCTGCAATCTCTTCACCCATCTTCCTCTACTACTCCTAGTTTCTTGCCCAAGGAAACCATTTCTGAAATTGAAAGGATGAAAGCCTCTGCCCAAACTGCAACAGATTGGTTAAAGGATGTACAAGTAAAAGGAGATGATGCAATTAAGGAAGTCCTTTCAATTGGAAAGGATGCAGTCAGAGCTAAAGACTTGTTGGAATATGTGCTATCCCAAGATAAGGAGGATATCGACCTTCTTTTGCAGAAATCCAAAATGGTTATGGAATATGGCGAAGATCAGTTGGCTATAGATGGGATTCTTCCTTCCTCCAGACTTAATGAACCTTGGGAATGGTTTGAGGCTTTGCAGATTCGACAAAAGGCCATGAGGAAGATTCAAAAATGAAAGAAACTAATAGATGGTGATTTAATTGGTGTCTATGAGGGATGTATTGCATTTTTTGAGATTATGACTAGCAGGAGGAAAATTGCTCCCAAGTACTTGATCCTAGAACAACTAAGGGAATGGTGGCATGATGTTTACGCCCCAGATTCTAAAAATGCCATAACAGGACACCAGTTGGATGATGCAGCAACCTATTTGGCAGTCATGGATAGGTATCAAATGCACAAGGTTGATTGGAATAAGGTTGTTAAACAGTCAAAGGAGGAAATTGGCTCCATTGAATGTCGGCTTAGGGTTTTTCCTTTGCCACCTATTGCCGAGTTGGACAAATTATTTTTGAAAGTTCTCAAGATCTAACAAGGATAAGGGAGGTGGTGATTAATGCCAATTTTGAGATTTGTGCTTCCCTGTATTATCATAGGGCATGTATTGATCCTGTTGCATTGGGGAATGTGTTCAGGGTCGACTTTGATGATGTATCGACATTTAATGTATGCCTTATTTTGGAATTCTAAGGCACGAATTTGTTTTGGTTGTTTTATTTTGTAAATGTTTGGTCAACACATGTCTTGAGAATTTCTCTTTATAAAAGGAATTCTTGCCTTATTGTAAGGATATAGATATAGGAGGATAAAAGAGTAAGAGTAAGAGTTTTTATAGCATTTTGCGCATTAAGTTCTTGAAGCAACATTGTAATAAGACGCGATTGTTGCAGCATTTTGATGATCTAATACAATTGAAGACATTGGCTCTCAGAAATCTCTTGTGTTAGTTTATCTTGCATGGTTCTATTGTTTCATCTTTCAAATTTCTTAAAGATCTAAGGTTTAGTATTTAGAAGTGAATTGGTTAGTGAATGATGTTCACATGATTTTATATTTGGAATGTTTGTAGCAATTCGTCTATACCCTGAACTATCCGACAGGTAGGGTCAGTGAAGTCAACCTGGACCAAATATTTATGTGTGCTTAAGTTCAATTGTAGATGAATGTCTATGATTTGAAAATCTATATACCTTAGAAGATTGCGCCGTTCTTGTGATATTGCATTGTGGGTTAAGCAAGAATTGGTTACTTGAGATTGGTCCATTCCAGATATCTGTCATCTGCATTACTCATTCTAGGAATAGTTTTGATCTTATCATATCCTTGCACCCTTATCTTTTTCTATTTCTTTATCATCATCCGGTTAGATTAGAAATTAAGATCAATATATTGGAAAGATACGTACCGCCAGGTAAGGTTCAATTCAGGACAAGATTTTCACATATTATCCGAAGTGCGTTGTTGTTTATGCATCATTCATGATCAATCGAGATCTTAGTATTTCTTTAATTTATTGTTGAAAATAACCTTTTCAAGAGAAATAGAATATTGTATTCTGGCTTGAGTTGTTGCTGTGTAGAACAACAACAAAACCCATAATAGTAAAGTGGTGGAAAATATCTTCAATGTTGCTCAATACTTGAGCTATGCATTAATATAATAAATATGGTTAGTTCATATATATTGCACAACAATGTTGTAGCATCAAAAAATATCATCCTTGAAAATTTCACACTAATTTTAGCTCCCCCCATGTGCTTAGACCTAATTATGCATTTAATTACCCATTTTATAAATATCTTCAGAAAATCTTGAATAATGGGAAATGAAAGTAAGAATTTAATATTTACCCCTGATATTTGAGGACCCAGAAAGGATGGATCTTATCTAAGGCGCCCCACACCCTTAAATAACCCATTTTGGCTCCATTTTGGATTTGTCAGTGTTAGTATTTTATTATTTAAAAATTTGAATTCATTTGTTAGCTATTGACATTTGATTTATGAGAATTAGAAGAATTGCATATAATACAAAGTATTTTCAACATTTTAATCCCAACAATTTTGGAGAAGGCGGTTAAGATTATTATTGAGCAATCAAGAGTATTTAAGAGTAGAATTATCAATATTATTGAAACATTTATTTCAATCAAGCATCGTGTCAATCATTCATCAAGTTTTTATATAATTTTGTTCACATTTTGTGTTCATTTATTTTGTAAGTACTAACACTTGTAGGACATCAAATCAAACAACAATTTATCCTTGAAGGTGATGAGTATATGACTTCAATGACCCATCAAGGAATGTAGATTTGAATGGTGAGTTGTAACATTAGTCAATTCATTACTTTTTATCATTTAGCCTCTACCTAACTAAGGGTGTGATCTCTTTTATACATCATCATAGTCATTGTGGTGGTAGAAATACCAAAACAGGGTTTGAATTAGGCAAGCCCCTATATGGAACAACCCTTCCCCCGCTTCCATGTGTGTAAGTTTTCTGATCTGAAGAAAATTGGAGGAAGATTTAGGACTAATTTCTTATTCATGAATTCAAGCTATAAAAGTTGTCAAGATACAGAAAGTGGATTTTCTCAATAACAGACAATGTTCTGATAGTGACCCCAGGAGAACAAGACTTACAAATTTGGAGTTACAGGCTTGTGAAATCAAAATCTAAAATGCAAGAAGCTAGTCTAAGGCAGCCCATACCCTTGACCATCCAATTCAACATTAAATTTACATTCCACATTCCTCTGTGTCTGCCCTTTGAATTTTTGGATTCAATTTCTATCTTTCTATTTTACATTTCTTAGAAATCATCTCACTTTGCTACATTTTCATAATTTACCTAGAAACATCATTGCATCCTAAAAATTAGTCAATTAATAATAAATCCAATCATCTACACTCATTCACAACACTAGATTAAAACCATGATCCACCATTCTGACTCTTCCATTAAGGTTTTTAGCCAAGTGGGTACTGAGATCATTTTTAATCCACCCTAATTTGGAGAAGTGTGATTTAGGACTTAGATCCATTTTCCCAATTAAACAAATGTTTAAGACATATATCATCTATTAGAAGTTTACTTATATTTTTCCATAAACTAACTTCATGCCATTAGGCAATGAAAATAATGGATACAATGAGGTATTGATGAAATTATCAAGTTAGCCAATAGTGGCATGGCGTGATGGTTGAACTCTTGTGTTGTTATTCTTTCCATCAAGGTTCAAACCCCATTCGGGTGTAATTGTTGAAAATTTATATTGGGGATGAGGTCCCTTGTTTGTGACCTCATTGGTTCATAGTTCCGGGTCAAAAGTGTTTACCCCTCTTTAATTTTTTTTTATCAAGTTACTAATACGAATCTCCCCTCTAGTGCTAAAGCTAACTTTTTAAGAATGTTGTGATGATGAATGTTCAAATAATTATTGGAGGATTATTTTCTATTGAAGGTGAATATTTGTGATAAGTGTATGAATATTTTTATGGGAAAGGTGAGGCTTGTGTAACTTTTCTTGCCCCTTATGTCGTAGTTCTAACAATGTATAGATGCTAGTTAATGGAAGATGAGTCTGATGTAATATTCCTCCTCCTAGTATATACACAATTATATTCTTTTTGAATTGTTGATGGTCACTCTCTCCTAGTTGAAGGTTAAATGGGACTTACTTTTTATTTGAAGCTATTTTTGACATTGATCAATCTTTTTTGATTAGAGGTGTTGAATGGAACCTAAACTATTGTAATTGTTGTCATGAGGATTGCACCCTAGCTAAGTGTAAATATTAGCTATCTTATGAAGCATGGAATCATCTTCAAGTTGTGCATTTCTTATGGTGAAGATGAACCTCCAAAGAGGTTCGGTTCCCTTGATGAAGCTCCTATAAACTAATTTTTTACAAGGAAAAGGGATAGAAGAACTAAAACAAAAAATATTTTATCCTAGGAGGTGATGCACCAAAATTTAAATGACCTGCACCTATTTTTTCAACTCACAATTTCCCTCAAAATCTACCCTACTCTGTGCACAACTCAATTTTGAACAAGGTCACACAATTTCATTTTAGAGGAAAGTTATATTTTAGGTTTTATTGAAGGAAAAATATATGTTTTCACAACTATACTATTGAAAGTTGTAGAGTAGAAAAATGTATCCCTTTACATTTTTCACACTTGTTTGGGCCCTCGTTAAATGGACCTAATAATGACTTAATTTAGTGTTGAAAATTTCATCCCTTTACATTTTCACACTTGTCTTGGCCCTTTTAATTAAATTGAGCTTAATTATGCCTTAATAAGACTTATTTTACATATACAAGCCTAATAAATTACATTTCTTGAAGGGGAAACTCGACAAAAATTAATGCCAATACATAACACCTTACATTGAGCAATGTGTGTTCAAGTAATAGGGACTTGGGACCCATTTTACCATGGGTGAATTGGTCCTCCCTAGGATTTGGAACCCATTTTTAAAACATCTTTTGGAAATATTTTTATCATCCCAAATTCAAATTTCAAAGGTTGGCTTGTAATGTTTTAATTTCATGAAATTAAGGATTAATGTCTATAAATAAAAGGTTATTTTATCAAATCAACTAGAAGTTTTGGAGAGAAATTTCACTAGAGAAAATATTATTGTCCAGAGCATTCAAGAGTAGATTTCTTCATTATTTGTTGCAACATTCAATATCTCAAGCATCGTGTTGAAGTTATGTTCATTCATGCATGGTTTTGGAGCTAACATTGTGATGTAGGTTTCAAAATCTAATCCAAGCATTCAAGTAAAAGATTCAAAGCAAGATTTAAGTATCAAGATCCATATCCATTGGAGCCATTTAATGCAAGATCTAAATCAATATTTTAGCCATTCAAAAATTTATCCAAGGGTTTGTTGAGTGGTAACACAACATTACTCATTCATCATTCCTTCTTTTTATCATTGTTTCAATTCAAGGTTTAATTACCAAAATGGGGTTTGACCAAGGAAAACCCCCATTTACCAAAAAAAACAATTGTGTGTTGCAGATTTGCAAGTTCATAGGTTGAAGAAAAGTTGAAGATCTCAAAAGTACAAAATTGCAAAGTTGTATTTGTTGTCATCTCACGAAAACTCATATCTCAAATTTATTTTCGACTGTCCAACTATTAAACTTAGAGGATCTAGAAGTGTAGACACAAGAGTAGAGGACCCATAAATAAATTTTGAAAAGCCCTACAAAGATCCATTCACCCATGGGAAAATGAATCTTAGACATCCTCCCAAAACAGTGTTTTGTTCATTAGTAAACAATATTCTCTCCTTATCAGATTTGTAGGAAGTTTGGTGTTTCTGTCAATATTGAGCTTAATCTACAAGATCCAAGTGGTAGATTAAATTTTGGAGTTGATTTAATATTCTTAGTTTTTCTCCCCAAAGTACTATTTGATATTGTCCCAGGTCCTTCAAGCATAAGGAAATCTGAAGATTCTCACATTAGGTTGATTCACCTAAGGGTTGTTAATCAATTCTTTGTGAGGATATCATTTCCTAATGAATGTAGGAAGATAGGGTCTATTTTCACCCTTTGGACTTACCTTTCCATTTTGGAAAGCCCCTATTTTTCTTCATTTCATTTTGGTGAACCCAACCTTGCACAACAAAATTCTCAAAATTGGAGTCCATTTTAACCCTAGATCTAAATTTTGCACTAGTTTACATTAGGTTTGCATTAGTTACATTAAATTTAGGGTTATTTAATGGTGCATTAGTGAAAATTGTATTGAGGGTTAAATTTTCATGTTTGCATCCTTCAAATTCATAGAAAATCTAAAAAATTGCATTAGATTTGCATTCATTTTGCATTATACTTGCATCAAGATCATCATTCAATCATCTAAGTTTAGATTTAATCTCAAATTGAATTCTAAAAAATATTTATTTAGTTCATCATTTGACCTTATTTACACTTGACTTTAGACACCCTTATTCTGAAAAACCTGTTACAAAAACCCTTGTTTATATCATAAACAAAAAACACACAAAATAAACTCAAATCTTGGAAAATTCAATTTTACAAACCTTGAGCAAGGACCCATTCACCCATGGGCAAATGAGTCCTTGTACAAATATTTTAGACAAGTTTTTGGGCGATTCTTAGCCTTTGTTTTGTTTTTTTTTTACTGTTTTCAGATTTGAGAATTGGTTTCTTGAAACGGTTTGTTTGTGAATTCAAGTTATTGCTTCTTTAGTTAGATCTTGCTAAAATTTGGAAAACATTTCTTGCATATTTCAGTTGAGGATAGTGTTATTTTTTTGTAATTTTCCTTTATTTTCAGCATTATTTCATAGATTAGATAGATTCCTTCACATTTTGCAATCATTAGGAAGCATAAACAAAAAAAAAACCATCAAACAAAGCAAACAAAAACTAAATTGTTAACCTTGGAGAAAGAATATCCTTTAAACCCTTTAGTTGTGATGACTTTGACATGTTAGATGAAGCCCTTGAGGACTTCATCTCATCTAGATCATCCACTAAAGCTTTGGTACAAGAGGATGCAAGCATAGACAATCATGACAATCCTAGTTTCTCTTCTCCCAATACCTCTCCTACTTGTGAAAAAAGGTATTTTGGTGTTAGAAGACCTAATTATTGAGTGTCATGAGAATCTTGTTTCTCCCTCTTTCAATACTAAATTTATTTCAACAAACACTAAGATGGATGCCATAGATGAAGATGTTGAGTTCACATTAGATCCCCCCTCACTAGAAGGTCATCTAGGTAACTCAGTTGAGGTTATGAACACACACAAATTGGATCTCCTTTAATTAGTGAACCTCCTAATCACCTCCATCATAGAACCACCTAAAAAGAAACCATTATCCCTTCAAGATATCTTGAAACTTACAATGCAACTTGATAGTAATAATGTTTTTTAGCAACTGAGTTACAATACTGTTGCTCACACACATAATGCAAGGAACAATACACGACCACAAACCATTCCTACCTCATTACCATTGCCTCAACCTATTTTTTCCTAGTGCTCCTTATTTACCTTTACATGGTGGAAAGGAGTATGATTTTGTTGAACAACTTAAAAATACTCTTGCTAACATATCCTTATGGGATCTTATTCAAACATCATCTACATACAATAGGATGCTCCAAGAAATTTTGCAGAAGAATGATATCCAATTTTCTATGAAATTGAATGATGTAAAAACCTCCTTTGATTGTATGCAAGTGACAAATCTAGATATCACATTCCCTCAACGTGAATTACCCTTGCTTGAGATACAGAATAAACATGATCCCTTATTGATAAAGGTGATCATTAATGAAACTACAGTTAAGCACAGTCTCATAGCCAATGGATTAGGTCTTAATGTTTGTAGCATTGATCTCCTAGATAAAATTGGTGTCGACAAGAAGTTTATTAAACTTAATTATGTTAATATTATTGGCTTTGACAATGTTAATAAGCAACCATTAGGAATGATCACATTACCTATTGAGGCCAGACTTGGGTAAATGCAAAAAGATGGGGGGCCAAAAAGGGGTCTTAAGTGGCCACTTTTTTTTCTAAAATTAGGAAATACTAACCTTATATGTGAAATTGAAGATAGATACACTCAAAATTTTTAGATGCAACAAAAACAAGGATCATAGTGCTCCGAGTCTACTTTCTAAGCTACTATTTTTTTTTGAAAATGGTAGCGATTAAGGGGTTCAAAAGAGGGAGCCACAAAAATTGGTGTTGTTTTTGTCAAAAAAAAGAACATAGAAAATTTTGTGGCTCCCTCAAAAGGTTAATTTTTTTTGGTATTTTTAAAATCGCTTCAGTGAGAAATTAGGTAATAGCATGTAGTTTATGCCTGATTTTTTTGATACCCCACGAATATTTTATTTTTACTAATTTTCAATGTGGACACTTCTTGAAAAATAGAATTTTGGCCATACTACCCCTATAAATTTTGAAAACTAATTGAAAATCATTGTTTTAATATGTGTAGAATGGAGTCTAGTTTCTAAAAATGTAATTTATTTGAAATTTCGACAAATGGTTAATTTATAAAGAAAAAAATACCAAACACTAGTTTTTGCTAAAAAATACACACAAACAAGAGAAATTATAGATCAAAGGCTTAACATTGTCAAAATGTGAAAAAAATTACATCATTAGATAGCTAAGAGAGAGCCTAAGATTACCCAGGTGTTTGATTTGTTTGACTTTGAAACATGTGCAAACTTGATGTGAACACGATTATGTAAAATATTGTAAAATTCGCAAAAACACATCTTTGGACATTGGGAAGTCACTCCAAGCCTTTGGGCTGGTATTCTGTCATATCCCAAATTTTTATTGCATTTAAATTATAATATATTAAATTGAACAATTGAGGAAATTCAATATGTTGAATGACAAAATTGATATTTTGAAATTGTTTGAAAGAAGTTGACTATCTTGTGACTATGTGATATTTTGAACTATCTTATACTTTATCATGATTGAACATTACTGATGAACTTTGCAAGTGCAAGTGTATGAAAATGTAGGAAATAGGTTGAAGGATGAGAGCACATTTGAGGTAGGATCGTTTAGCCAGATTGAATGGTCAACTTGATGGAATTTGTGTGCACACACCACTAAACAACATGATATTTGCATTTAAAATTTCATATAGAAGATTATATTGATCTGATTCAAAATGATTCAATGATTGGAAAAAAATAGGCTTGTGGAATGTTATACATGTGATTTCTTATTCAATTTTTCTATTTTGATCTCAGGTGTTATAAATTTAAAAGAAACATATATGTATGTATTTAAAAGGTGTACTTAAAGAATAAGAAAACTTCATTTAGAAGCTATCATTTGAGTAAAATAAAAGATCATTCTTTATTTAAAAAGTGATTAAACACTATATTTTTATAAAATAAGATAGTGATATATACATACACATATATATGCATACTTATATATAAACATACATTCCTTATAAAAAGAATATGGGATTGAATTTATCAAATATTATTGTTGAATTCAAATAAAAATTGTAAAGAAAATAAGATTTTTAATAAAATCATAAAGAAGATATTTTGGAGTGGTTTGCATTTAAATTGAAGGCTAAGATTTTTGAATACAGTAGTGGGTGGCTAATTGACGGTAATAATGAAGTGAAACGGCTCCCTTAGTAGAGCAAAAAAGGGAGAACATGTTACCATTTTGGGTGATACAAAATTATTGCAAGGTCTCAGGAAGAAGACTGACGGTGGAAATGAGGATTGAGGAAAAAGAAGGAAAGAGAATCAAACCAATAGGGGAGGAGGAAAAAGCTGAGGAAAAATCCCACAAATCAAAGGTAAATCGATGGCTTTTGAATATGCTTGCTTTTCCAGTACAGTCTATTTGAGAAATTTCATTTCCTTTCATATTGTCGATTTCACAAAATTGTGTTAAACCATTAGAAGTCCATTTATATGCAAGCATATTTTGCTTCGATGCTGGAAAGTCAATGTATGAAAGTGACAATAATCAATGTTTGTTACAAGAGCCTTATCGACCATCCCTTGAATACACAAGATCCATACATATTCTTCCTATTGGCATGATAGCCGATCATGTTTTTGCATTGTATGTTACAAGTAATTTCCCTTTTATTCATTTTATTTCTTGCATGTGTGTTTCATTAGCCATTTTCATGGCTATTCAGTTGAAACTGATAGCTAGAGTAATCTTTATTTTGTAATGATTTTAAAATCGTTCACTATTTCCTCTATGGGAAGCGATAGTTTCTCCACCATCAACCTCCACAATTTTTCTTCTCTGTGTTGTAAAGATCAAATAGGTATACTGCACCATATGGGTGTGTGGGTTTTAGAAATCATTCATAGAAACAATGGGGTAGTCGTCGTCATTCCTTAACTATGTCACATCATTCATAATGAGTGATGTTCAAACAATTTAATCGTTACATTTTTATTTATGTTGACACGATCTATCAGATCATATAAATTTATGCTATTAGAACAGAGAATTAATCATTCTTAAGAATGATTACCACCATCTTTTCTCCCAAGTGATGCTTGTAATATTAGTATACACCAGTCTTTTGCATGTACATTATCGTTTCCTAGAATGATACTTAAATGATTTCTTAGAACAATAACCATGAGTTAGTCTTACTAGCATTGTCGTAGAACAATGAAGGTTGATGATCGACATTCATAAGGGTTCGACTATTGTTACTGTTAAGAATAAAAAGAAATAGTCATTCGATTGCTAGTCATTCCTTACAATGATAGTGGCATGAATATGTGTTATAACTATGGGAAACATGAAAGTGGGTTTCTCCATAACCTAAACAATAATAAAATTATTCTAGATAAAATTTATACTTTGTATATCTTTCAATTGAGATGACAATCTAAAGCAATAATTTGAATGAAAGCAAATACATATATGTGTATACACATAGACCTTCATCTATGTAGATACACATACTTGTGACATACCTTATTTTGATACTTATTTTACTCATTTTCTTCTATAATGTATATTGATTTATGTTAAATATGAAAGTGGTAGAAGACATTGAATGTAATAATGTGACTAGTTAATGTATGAAATAAAATGAAATGAATATGACCTCTTGATTTATCCTTCTGAATTAATTTTTTTGTTGATTTGTGTTAAAGAATATTCTCTTTTTTTAGTAGAATAGAAAAACCTAAATAGACTACAGAATCTCAAGGTAGATGCTGTTAGAGGGTAGATAGTTGCTAAGGAATATACTCGTGTTGTTGAAAGTTACCTTCTGGGACAGGTGCCAAGATGGTGTCTAGAGGGTATAGGTTTTGCTTTATCCAAAACCTATCTTTTGTTGTTGCAACTTTATTTTAATTCTTGGATAAGTAGTTAGCCCATTATGAAAGTATGGACTTATTCGTAATGACACTCTCTACCATTCCTAGCATAGATCTTGCATTTTTCTAACCATAGATAGAGATGCATGTTGA
>VDFB02142975.1:0-12188 GCA_007258455.2 Sequoia sempervirens | reverse complement strand
TAAGGGCCGAGATGCTTAGTGTGGGAGATAAGCCATTCATGAGGCTCTGGTGGTGTGTAGGAGTGTGAGGAGGCAGGCTGCATCGGTCGAGACCATGGGAAAATCGTCCTAGACTCTCTAGTAGGGTGGAGACTTTAGGTAAGTGCATCATGGCTATAGGTGAAGAGGGATCAAATAGCAGAGGAGCAACATGCCTCTATTGGATGAATACAATCTTTAGAGTTTACACTCAAGGTCGGCGGATCATGATCATGATCACATACGATTGTCACCCAACATCCTAGTACCAGATCATGAGGACTAGAGTTTGAGGGATCTAGTTCCCACATACCTCAATGATATTGTATATTGTTATGAGATGTACATAAAAATTTAGGTAATATGAAACCTAAATTAATTATGAAAATAAATTAAATAATTACCTTAGTGTTCAAGACATACACATAATCGTTTGTCGAGAATGAAGCAATGTGAAAGTATTTAGGATGTAACAAAATAACTTTAGTAAACACTCCTTTATCATTCATACCATTCAAAGAGACTAGAGATAATATCAACATAGATGTGTGGCATTAATAGGTTCCTTAAGGGGTGTTTCATTGAGCTCTATTAATACATAAGTGCCAGACCCATAACTGGTATCGATTATGTAAGGTCTCAATCAATTAGGGATAAATTTATCTTTGTCTTCATGGTTAGCAGGAGTATTGTGTTGATTCTCACAGAGAATGAAATTTCCTTTATTAAATGTCTGAGGAATGATGTGAGTATTGTGTTTTCATTGTAATTGTTTAATGTAAGCCTAGAGATGCTCAAGAGAATTGATGTGCTTTTCATTGAGCATCTCAAGCCGGTGCAATCATTGTTCTTTATAAGTGATATCATCAATAAGGTCTTAGATAGTAATTCAGAGGGTACGATTTTCCAACTCCAAGGGCATGATCACTTCGGTACCATAAACAAGGTTATAAGGTGTAGTTCCTGTGGGTAATCTAACACTCATTCGATAAGCCCAGAGTGCATAATGTAACTATGTATGCCAATCCTTATGATGTTTGTTAACAGTTTTCTTAAGAATTTTTTTGAGAATCTTATTAGTGCTTTCAACTTGTCCATTGGATTGTGGATAGTATGGTGTGGAAAATTGATGTTGAATGTTGAATTTTTTAAGAAATTTATTTACATCATTATTCTTAAATGGGGTTCCATTATCTGAAACTATTGCATATGGAAGTCCAAAGTGAGAAATTATGTGTTCCAATATGAATCAAAAAATTACTTTAGCACTTATAGATCGAAGAGGAATTGCTTCTACCTATTTTGTGAAGTATTATGTTGCTATAATGATAAATGTATGTCCAATAGAGGAGAGTGGAAAATTTTTTCCAATGAGATCCAATCCCCTAATGAAAATGGTCGAATGGTAATTTAGGCACGAAGTTTAGAAGTAGGGGCATGAATCAGATTGCTATGCTCTTGACATTTGTGACATCATTTATCATAAGCAAAGAAGTCTTTTTCCATATTTCTCCAATAATATCCCATAAGGATGAGTTTTGAACTAGTGACCGTCCTCCAAAATAACCTCCATAGGCACTAGCATGAGCTTAGTCAAGGGCTTTAGGAATTTCAAAGTCCCTAAGACACCTCAGTAAGAGACCATTGAAGGATTTTCTATACAACACATCGGTGAGGATTATGTATTTGGCTACTAGTTTGCATAAACGATTTCAAGTATTTGTCATTGTAGGTTCAGGAATGGTACCATCTTTTAAATAATTATATATTGTGTCATACCATTCTCACGAGTCTTCTTGAGTTGTTGTTAAAACGTCTTCTATTCGAGTATCAATTGAAGGTTTCATGATTGGATGAATAAGAAAGGTGAAGTTTGTTGAAGGATCTTGAGGGGATATAACAAAATCTACACTCGCCATTGCATCCACATGTCAATTGGATATTATCAATAGTGAATGATTCAAACTTATCTAATAGTTTTAGTGTAAGGTCCTTGTATTTTGATAATTTTTCATGTTTAGTTTGATATGTCCCATTTATTTTTTTGATCACTAATTGTGAATCACCAAAGATCTTGATATCTTTGGCACCCATGGTTAAAGCAACTCGCAATCTAGCACTTAATGCCTCATACTTAGCTGTGTTATTTGTACATAGGAAATTTAATCAATAGGACAAGGGAATAGGCTTTCCTTCAGGTGGAATTAATACCACTCCAGCACCAGAACCTATTCTACACTTAGATCCATCAAAATACAATTCCCATGTTTTAACGTCTATTGTAAATACACCGTCATCGAGAAAAGAGTCATGATTAGGTAAAGTGAGAGGGGAAAGGGCATCAACTAAGTGATCAATCAAGGTTTTTCCTTTGATTTATTTTTGTGAAACAAACTTAAGATCAAACTCAGTTAACAACATCACCCACTTAGCTAAGCATTTGGAGATATCTATTTTATTTAAAAGGTGTTTAAGAGGATCAAATTTTGTTATGACTTGTATTTCAGTATTTAGTAAATAATGTCACAATTTACTAGTAGCGAATACAAGATCCAAACATTATTTTTTGATTAGTGAGTATCATGTTTTATAATCAATTAAAGTTCGACTAATGTAATAAATAGGATGTTCTTTTCTAGTATCATCTTGTTGAGCCAATGATACTACAAGAGCGTGGGTTGATGCGGCTATGTAAAGGATAAAAAGTTTGTTTGGAACAACAGGTTGTAAAATGGGTGGAGTTGCAAGGTATTCCTTTCAACTCTCAAAAGAATGTTTGCAATCCTCATTCCAATCAAAATGTACATCCTTTTTGAGAAGATGCATGAAGGGTAATGTGAGATCATCGAAAGATGAAACAAGATGACAAATCATCTTAGGAGGTGGCATGTTAATAATTGAATCAATTTTATTTGTGTCCACCTCAATGCCTCTGTGAGATATGATAAACCCTAAAATTTTCCCACTATCTATGCCAAAGACACACTTTTTTGGATTTAATATCATGTTATATTTACATATTCGTTCAAAGATCTTTTGAAGGAAATTTACATTGTCTTGTTTTGTTAAGGATTTAGTAAGGATGTCATCAACATAATCTTCCAAGATTTTATGTATGTAATAATGAAATATCAATTTCATTGCTCGTTGATAAGTTGTGCCAACATTTTTTAATCCAAAAAGTGTCATAACCCAACAAAACATTCCCCAAATAGTTGTAAATGTGGTTTTATATTGATCTTGTGGGTTGATAAAGATTTGATTATAACCAGAAAATCCATCCATGAATGACAAAAAAGCATGTCCATCAAATGAATCCATGATCATGTCAATATTATAAAGTGGAAAATTGTCCTTTAAAGAGGCTTTATTCAAGTCTCGAAAGTCCATGCATATCCTAATATGATTATCAGGTTTAGCAACTGTGACAATGTTTGAGATCCAAGGAGAATAATCAATAGGTCGAATGAAACCTATGCCAAGGAGTTTTTCAAGATCTCCCTTAACATGCAAGGCTATGTTAGGGTACATTTTTAGTATCTTTTGGTGAACAGGTTTAGCATTTTAAGCAAGAATAATGTTGTGTGTTATGATTTCTGCATCAATACCTGGCATATCTGAATATTTCTAAGCAAAATTTTTAGGAAAATCATGAAGTAAAGTTGTAGTGTCCTCTTGTTCTTCATCATCAAGGCACTTCCTACTCTTAATAAATTTTTCTTTATCATCTATTTCCATTGGTATATCAATTGTATCTCCTAAGAGGAGTGCCTTAGACTTAGGAATTTTAGGATCATATGGTTCTTCAGTGATATCACTGTCTTTTTTCTTGGTACTTATCATAGCACAAGTAACCCATTTCATGGGATGAGTAGAGGATATGTTATCATAAACTCCTAACATTTGTTTTAAAGCTTCATCACTTTTAACATACTCCCATGATGGTGGTAAGTCTATATCAAGAAGTTCAGGATGTTTGATTGTGAGATTGTGTCTCGGTTGACATGTATTAGTGTTGATATTCAAAGATGGTCATTGAGTGGATTTTGTTATCTTAGAAAAAGAATATCCCAACCCAGTTTTTGTCTTTGGTGTATTAGGTTCTATAGGGACGTGAATACCTTGTTCATTCTTTCCACATCCTTTTCTAGTATATCCCAATTGTTTCTCAAGCTCATAGCCTTTCCCATAAAGTCCTTCCATTTCTTTCAAATTAGGCGGATGTTGATAATTGATCTTGTCAAAATTTGTTGTGTATGTTGTAGTTTATTTTGAAGTCTAGGAGATAGATGCTTGAGAAAAAAATTCTGAATTCTGACTTGACATAATGGTTGGTTGTTCTTGTTTTTCATCATCTTTTTGTGTGATTATATATTCACCCATAAATGAAGGTGTGAATTTTAGGGATCCCCAATCATCACTAAATAATTTAGAAACCTTTTCCTCATCTTTTTTGTCAATTTCAATAGGTTCTATATGAAATGTTGGAATTAATGTGTTCAAAGGACTTGTGGTTCCTCTTTCAAGGTGTACACAAATTTTAGGCTTGAGGTCTATTTCAACATGATAAATTTTGTTATTATAGACATATTACATATACAATGAAGGGTTGAAGGAACCACATTCATCTCATGAATCCATGGTCTTCCTAAAAGAAGATTATACAAAATATCATAGAGCATGACATGAATAGGAGTGTGCACAGTAGCCGCACCAATTGTAATAGGCAAAGTGATTACACTAAGCAGTTGCTTTGTTGTATTGTCAAATCCTCAAATCGATAAGGAATTAGGTTTTATGTGTGACTTGTTAACATGCAATCTTTCAAGGAGATTCACACTACATACATTAAGGGCTAAACCATTATCAATGAGGGTCATTTTGATACCTATTCGATTGACTTGAGCAATTATCATAAAGGTTTCATTTTGTTTTCATAAATCTAAAGGAGGGAGCTCATGTTGATAAAAAGTAATGTCTAGATTAACTCTTTTCATTCCATGTATTAAAGCTTCCAACAAAATTTGGAGTTGTACTAGGAGGAACCGCTATGTGTTACAATGTTGTCTAAGGGATATTGTGATAATTTGGTCAATTCTAAAGTAAATCCCAAAGAGAAATCTTTGTAGGAGTATTCTTGAGTTGTTTAAGAAGGTCATACTCCTTTGTGTGTGAGGGAAAAGGAGGAGCACTAGGAAGATTAGGTAAAGGTAAAGAGGGTGGGGGTGGTTGTTGTGGTTGTAGATTATTTCAAGTATTATATGTATGAGCAACAGTAGTATTACTGGACTTCTACAACACATTAGTTTTAGGTGGGTAAAGAGTAAATTCAGGTTTATTTGAAGGGTGAAATTTTTGCGAAGGTGGGTAAAGAATGAGTTGAGGTTGAATCACATTAACATCCTTTGTTTTAGGTTGTTCACAAAAAACATTAGTGGATGACTTACGCAAGATGAAGTCCTGAAGGGCTTCATCTAACATGTCAAAGTCATCATGACTAAAAGGCTTGAGAGGTAAGTTATCTTCAATTGGTTTAGGCTTCTCAGGGAAACCCTTAGAGGATGGAATGAGAGGAAGTCCTAAAGGGATTCATCTAACTTGTCTAAATCATCACTACTAAGAGGATTATATGAGATGGTGTTTCTAAATTGAAGCATTTTATGTAAGGGTTGGTTTGATGTTTGTGGTTTTTGGTTTTCATTGACTAATGAATCTGATCTAAAAGGACTAGGAACTAATGTTGAAAACAAACTTGCAAAAATCTAATGCTATCCATGAATGCCATGAAATGAAATGATGCTAATGCAAATTATTTAAATATAACAAGAAATAACCAAATAGAAATAGAATAGTAACTATGGGAAACACAAGCTTAAAAACTGATAACTAAATTCTAAAAACAATGATGTAGAATGTGGACTGGGACTAATTCACCCAGGGTGGTGAATGAGTCCTAGGTGGGGTATTTGAATATTTTTCTAATTTTTTTGACTTTTTTCTATGTTTTTAGGTTTGTATAATGTAGAGAAGTAATAGAAATGCAAAATTTTATGATGATTTGATACAATGAAATGCAATAATGACCTCTATATGATAGTTTCACTAATGCAATTTTTTAAACCCTAGGATACAAAAACAAGTAGAAAACCTAATAGAATAGTGATGCAATGTAATTCCTAGGATGTAAATGCAATGGAAATAAAAAACAACATGTTCAATATGTAGGTTCACCAAAATGAACCGTAGGTTTTTGTGGTTTAGGATGTTATGACTCTCTTGCTCAATTAGGTTTTTTCACCTAAAGGAGATAGATAGATCCCAAAAAAAATCTTTGTGGTTCACTCAAATTGATGCAAGTAAAATGAAAGTATGCCTAAATGCAATTGGATAATAAAATAGATTGATTATTTATGCAAAACCTAAGAAATATGAAGTGTTTGAAAATAGAGTGTTGTTTGCAAAGAGCCTAAAAAGATGAATAAAAATCAAAATAGAACAAAACAAAAAGTTAAAAGACTCAATGTGTGCACCTATAAACCTGGTGAAGATTGGAAAATACTCTAAAAATTTGGAAATGTTGATTTTTTGACTAACTGGGACTCATTTGCCACCCTAGGCAAATCAGTCCCAGATTAGGGTTTCTGCCCAGAATCTTGTTTCAGCCAAAAGGGTACTAGAATCTACACTTTTTTATGATAGGAACCTCTAGTGGGACTCATTCACCATCCATGGCGAATTATTCCTTTTTCTATTTTCTAAAAATTTAAGTTTCAGACCTCCACTTTGTCACTTACACAACACTTCTTGATAGAAACCCAAATCTGAATCTCTGAAAGCACCTGCAAAAAAACTTTAAATTTGTTTTCTAATGAGGGGTTTGCCTTGGCCAAACCCCTAATTGGGTAGTTAAACCTTCAATAGATAAAATTTGCATAAAACCCTAGCCCTAAGTGTGTCTAAGACTAGGAAAATTTGAATTAAGATAAAACACTATTCTAAATTGCTAGAATAAAATAAGTAAATGTGATTTGCATGATGCAAGACTTCAATCCAAGAAACCCTACAACATTTCAAATGATTTTAAATGACATGCAAACCTTATATCTAAAGATAGAGAGAAAATGGAAGATGGAATCACTTTTAAAATAGGTCATAAGGCATGATTTGATGGCTAGTTGCATCTCCTCAACCTAGATTTATCCATGATTCTCTATAGGCATCCCACTAAAAATTGGTCTAAGCCTATGACTTCGATTACTTCATAATTCACACCTTCATTATCATAATTAAATAATCCTAATTATTTAATTATATTTTTGAAGTCCTTTGTCCTCTATTAGTTAAATAACTTTATTTAAATAATTAATTCATTTTAACCTTTATTTCTCTATTAATTAAATAACTTTAATTATTTAATTAATTCATTTTTTATCATTATTCAATCCTGATTAATTAAATAACTATTATTTATTTAATTACGTCGCTAATTCATTTTATTCTCTTTTTGAAATTAATAAATTTTTATTTAATTTATTCTTATCACACTTTTGACTATAATTAAATAAACACTTTAATTATTTAATTATTCTTTAAACCTTTTCTCTAGTCAATTAAATAAATCTTAATTTATTTAATTTAATCCTCAAATTTTTAATTTTTAATTAAATAATCATCTAATTCATAAAAAAAATTAGTCTCGGCATATTCTTCTATGATTGGATAATTGCATAGCTATCTAATTATTCATTCACCACTTAACTCGAGATTTAATTATATTAGTTCATTATCTCCTAATCTAATATTTGTCCATTTCTAAAGAAGAGATTTTCTTGTTTAATCAGTCAGTTATCTTTTTATTCTTCTACATGAACACATTTATTAATTAAATGAATTTATTTAATTAATTCATTCATTCATGCATTCAAACAAACTGTTTCCTCCATGCTAATCCTCATCTTTACATGTGATCATTATTCTTCTAAGTTTCAAACACTTTCAACTAAAGATTAAATTATTATTTAATCTTAATTCACATCTTTGATGTTTTATCAAGGTGTGTGCAAGAGTTGAGTCCACTTTTTTGGCCAAAAAGTAGAGTGTTTTCTGATTTTTCGATTTGACACATTTGACCTTAAAATTTGAAGCACTTAGAGATGAAATCTTAAAAAATTCACTGATCATAAAATGTAGTGCTCGGAGTCTAGTTTCCAAATATGTAATTTATTTCAATACCCAGATTGTACAAATTGAGTTTTAATAGGAATTTCTAAAAACCACTATTTAAAAGTCATTTTTTTACCATACCATGCACGTGTACGACATCCATATTTTGACTTAAATTATGTATTTTTCTAAATCCTTTTGGGAAAAGTTTTATGACTCATTGAAGCTTGTTCTTGATATTTTTTTGTAATTTTTTATTGAATTTTTTTTTTGTTAATTTTTTATTAGGCAGATTTGTCGTTTTGAAAAATCGTCATGTACTACATGCATAAGATGACCTAAACTTATCATTTTCTAATTTTTTTTTTCAAATTGAAAAGAATTGTTTGAAGTTTTCTCTTGTGCAATCCGTTTGTCAAAATGTTATGTTGATCAAAAGTTATTAAAATAGTAAAAAACTCTAATATTTAAAGTTTATGGACCAATTTTATTAGAAATTAATTGAAAAATAGAAAAAATAATTCAATTGCAAAACAAATTACATATTTAGAATCTTCATTGTTTCATCTAAAATGGGTTTTAATTTCATCAGAAAATTTTGCAAAAAAGGTCGTCAGCCATATGTCCAAAGTCGGTATTTTTCTTTGACATTGTTAGGGCCTTCAACTTGCAGGTCAAACCAGGTTGAAGGCCTAGGTTCGGACTTCCAATGCTTTTCCCGAACCAAAAACCTTGGCAAAAACCCGCCCATGATGCAAAACAAAATTCAAATTAAAAAAACGGGATCCCGATTATAAAACGAGATCCCGTTTATTAATAATCGGGATCCCATGCTATAATCGGGATCTCGTTCCCATCGAACAACATTCCGACCGTTGTAAAGGTAATGGGATCCCGTTTATGAAACGGGATCCCGTTACCTTTACAACGGCTTCGACATTCAATGTCGGTGAACGGGATCCCGATTATAGAGCGGGATCCCGCTTATTAATAAATGGGATCTTGTTTTATAATCGGGATCCCATGAGTAGTAAGGTGGATCCCGTTTATTTTATTTAAATACACCGTGCAAAATTACTGTGAAGTCTGCAACTTTGCAACTTCATATGTACGACCGAGAGCACTAAAAATGAATTATTTTTCATAAGTTATTGTATTTACAGGTGGTGAATTTGATTTTGGTTGATTTTATCAAAGGGAGCATCACCTACACCATTTTTGAAGTGAAATTGTGTTATTTTTGTGCTTGTTTGGAGGAACAAAAAGGTTTCAATTCTGCAATATGGATTGAATTTTTCAAAGGAAGCATGAAGAAAACAATTTTAAAGTGGAATTGTGGTAGTTTTCTACTTGTTTTGAGGAACACAAGAGGAAGAATTTTTATCGCACAGGTATTCAACTTCCAATTTGGATTGAATATTTTGAACTATTTCACTATTAACATTCATTTGTGCTTGGAGAATTTGGTAATTATGGGAGATAAACCTAATAAGAGAAGAAAGACATTGACTCCTCAAGAAGTTGAAGCAAATAGAGGAAAAGAGAGACAAAGAGAAAGAGAAAGAAGAATGAGAATGAAATCAATGAACGATGGTGGAGCAACTAATTCAACAACTATTGAAGATGAAAACATTGAAGATACCATAGTTGTAGATGAAGCTAATTTGTAAGGAGTCAATTTGGAGAAGAATATGATTATACAAACAAGTCCTACTATGTCTTCAAATCCCTCTTTGAATGTTAAGGAGAATGTTTCAATATGCACAAATCCAGGTACGTCTTCAAATCCACATGTTAGTGAAATGGTAAATTTGTATGTAGAAGTTTTACAAGATGCTAGATATAATGATGTTGACATTAACTATATTCAGAGAGATGAAACTTTTATAGAACTTGTTGAAAACAAAAAAGAAAAATATTTTGTTGCAAATGAAAATCAAAATGATCATTTTCTTGAAAATGAAAACAAAACCTATATTTTTGATGAAAATGAAAATGAAAATGAAAACCATTTTGTTGATGAAATGAAAATGAAAATTATTTTTGACAGAAAATGAAAAATGAAAACCGCTTTATTATTGATGAAAAAATGAAAATGAAAATGAAAATGAAAATGAAAACCATTTTGTTGATGAAAATGAAGATGAAAATGTAAATGAAAAATGAGATGAAGATGAAAATGAAGATGAAAATCTAGAATGTGATGTTGGAATTTAATGAAAATACTTTTTTAAAATTGAAGTAGGTTTTCAATAATCTTCCCGATCAAATTTCTGAGGCAAATAAGAACACATGCTATCAGAATATACACCAAATTATTTATTGTAAAAAACTTGCATTTCAATGTCAACCAATGATGCAATTAATGAGAATGCAAAAAATGAGGAATTTATAATGAAAAGGCTAGGCTTTTTTGTTAAACCAAAAAGAAAAGATCAATCATTAAAACATGCTATGTCTATTGTTGCTAGTGCCATTCAATCTATTGGAAAAAATAGTCGATCTAAAGATAAAAACACAGCAAGAAGAGCTATAACTACTACTATAGTTAATAAAACAACCTTGAATAAAAGAATGGTAAGCAATATTAGTGAAGTTTTAAAAATGCATCCTAAAACATTACTAAGAGCGGCAAAAAGAAGAGAAAGTATAGAAAATGATCCTATCAATCAATGTTGGAGTTTTAGTGGACAACTACCGACGTCTGATATAAAATTGAATGTTGAAATTAAATCTTGATCGAAAAAATATTGGCATGATAATACTAGGGTTTCATCTAATGCTAGAGATGTTTTAAAATTAAGGGTGGGGTCCAAAGTCCGCGATCCTCACCCAAACACCTATTAGATACAACACAAACTGAATTTTATAGAAAATTTTGTAGCGATTTGAAAGTGTTACATGGTAATATTAAAAATAAGTCAAAGGTCTTTTGAAAAATGTAAACCTTGGTATGTAAAAATAATAAGTAAATCTATCATCTTGTTGTTGCAAAACGCATGTTCAATTTCATTATTTTTATAATGTTTTTCGACATATACATTGTACCTTGCATACTAACATGATTATACAGGAGTGTGGTATTGATATGCCACCTGAAGCAATAAGAGAGTTTATTTCAGGTTTGTTTTGTGAAAAATCTAATGATAAATTATTTTATTTAAGTTCTTGTATTTCTGGACAATGCATTAATTGTGGAAATCTTTCATTTTTAAGAATTTGTTTGCATGAAAGTGTTGATCATGATTTTGGACAACAATTAGTAGACGCCAAAAGATTTAGGAATGTTCACTATTCTTTAAAAGATGGAAAAATAGGAAAGCGTTGTGATTTAGTTACAGAAAAAGTTAGTGTGCATGCATTTATGAGTGAATTTAATAATAAAATTGTACCAAAATATGTTATGCACTCTGAACATGCTCAATGGCTTGATGGCCAATTTCACGCATGTAGAAACACATTTCCAATTGGTACTATACTTTCAGTGGTTGATTTTGCGGAGAATTATACTCTCGCTCCGCAAGAGGAAATTCAATCTCAATATTATAATTCTGTGCAAGTAACTATGTTTGTCCATATTGTTTATAGACATGCAGATGATAGCACTGAGGATGATAGAAAAGTTTTGAGGGAGTATCATTTTTATTTGAGTAACAATTGGTTACACTCCATCGAGTTTGTTCAATATTGTTTTAGTATATTTTATAGAAATTATGAGAAAGAGGAATCCATATGAAAGAACACCTCATATGGTCGAGCATTCGTACTCAAGGGCTCAAAAAATGCTAGAATGTTCTATTGGTTAAGTAGGGTTCACAAGAAACTTAATGTCCAACATATATGGAGTTTTTTTGAAGCTGGGCATGGTAAAGGAGAACATGATGGAGTTGGTGCATGTGTCAAAAGAATTCTTGCTAGAGAACAATTAAAATTTGAGGATTCAGTAAAATTTAAAGATGCACGTGAGATTGTGGATTGGTGTAATAGAAGATTATCTACACCTAGTT
>VDFB02142974.1:0-13002 GCA_007258455.2 Sequoia sempervirens | reverse complement strand
AAGTTAGAATTTTCCCAAGGCAAATTTTTCAGATGATTTAAAATTTTTCTAAGGAAAAGTATTTTCTCCTTAGAAAATGCGCCTAGAGCTCAAGGTGATAAATTTTCTTCTTAAAGCGCGAGCAAATTTTTCAGAGATGAAGTCAGAAGATGATGACAATATAGGATGAATTCGAATTTCTCAAGTCAGAGCAACAGGATGTTCACGGAGATGAAGAACGGATTTAAATTGATGGAGTAATATTTTCTAAGGTTCAAAATTTAAAAAATTTAAATGAACCCGTTCGTTGGGTACCCATGGATTCAAAGCGTTCTGGAGAAAATTCTCTTCTGGGTACTGGACATTTGTGATAATAGATGGATTTCTATGTCTTCGGCACTTCGCCAACACTTTTTGGGTGAAGGATATAATCAGTGCTCAAATTGTGAAATTTTCCTAAGGAAAATTTAAAATTCTCTAAGGCAAAGTGAATAAAATGTGTTTTCAAGATGAATTTCTCCGGACAACGAATTTGAAGTGAATTGCCTAGATGATTTTGATTGAATTCTTCGATGATGAGTTTTCCAGAGCTAAAGAGAAGTAAAATTCGAATTCAAATGACAGAGCTCCGGCTGGTGAGTTAAAAGATAAATTTAAATTAAATTTTTCAAAAGTAAATTCAAAAGATGCCAGTCAAAGTCGAACTTCTAGAAGGTTGAGATTCTTGGACAAGTGTCAGGAACACCAGAGAGGGAAATTCAAACGAAGTAGTGGAAATTTAATGCACTGCCTATACTTAGCTCCTTCTAGAATTCGATTTTTGCTATAAGATTGAGAAGTTTCTCACTTCTTTTTCACAACTGAGGAGAATTCGATTTGCTCTGAGTTAGACATTGCAGTGAGTTGCTAAAGACTGGATTGCTGAAGCTTAAAGAAGTTCGAAATTTTGCTAAGTCTAAGAGTTGCTGAGTGAAAGGCGTTGGAAGTTCTGGATTGCTGAAGTTTGAATTTGCTATTGCTGAAGCTAAGAAGGACGCCTTGAAGTGAGAAATTTCAAAGAGTTTAAGAGGTGCGAATTTGCTTGAGTTGTTGCTGAAGCTCGATTTGTTGCTGAAGTTTGAAGTTGCCAGTGCAAGAGAGGAAATTTCGATTTGAAGATCATATTGCTGAAAAGGACGCCCTGAAGTAAGAAGTTTCAAGACCATATTGAAGTGCGCACTTGCTAAGTGCGAAGTACGAATTTACCAAAGTTCAAGTTGCTGAAAGTAGTGAAGTCGTTGAAGCTTGCTTGGAAATTTGTTTCTAAGTGATTGAAGTTCGAAATCTTGTGAAGGAGAAGTTGAGGTTTGCAGATGAGTAGAATGTTGCAACTTCTCAAATTTTAAAAAAGTCGACTGGCAGCCCTGCAAGGTATTTTATTTATTTTTCTAAGTTAGATTGCTGATGAATGTTTATTGTTCTGCAGATGGCTGAGGCAAGGGCGACTGGCAAAGATAATAATGGTGCATCCAGACAGGCTGTGATCAAGAAGCTGAGCAAGACATTTATGCCAGAGTCAAAATTCATTTCGAAGTTGGGCAAGCTGACAGATACCAACTTGGGCTTCGTCAACCTAGAGACTTTCAAGAATAGGATGCTGGGGATTGGTAGTCATTGACCTTCAACTACTTCGCACAACATTGTTCGAAGCGGGTTATATGCTGCTGCTGGTTTCCCACTAGCCATTCAGTGTTCGGAGCTGATAATGGAGTGTGCCAACTGCTATGAGAAGGATCACAGGTCGATCATGTCACCAGATGGCCAAGTGCTCGCCAACCTCACTCCTGCTGCCATTGGTGAAGCTTTTGGGATCCCGGTACACAGAAACATGGTTTACAAATCCAGAGAGCGAGTTGAGCGGATGTATGCTCTTGCATTCGAGAGATGCACGGAGACGATCAATACTCACTGGATGAGCAATCCCAAGCCTTCTCGTACGAAGTTGCCGAAGCAAATCATAGCGGAGGACTTGAAGCAGGAATACTGTGACCTCATCATGATGCTGAGCAGAGTTGGTGGTTGCCCACAGTCCTTTATTTTTGAGCCATGGATGTTCTACTACATCAACCTCGTGCTAGAAGGGAAAGACTACGTCAACTGGGCCGAGATGATCAGTGACAATTTGCATGAGCAGCTCCTGAGCCTGAGAAGGACGAAGACGTTTTACATGAGCTCTTACATCATTTACATGCTGGCTCGTATGACGAAGTATCGAGGAATTTCATACAAGGAGCCTGTTGGTTGTGGCTCTCACCAGTTTAAAATACATGAGGCTTGTCCACAGTTGCATTTGGCAAGCACTACTCATTGCAAGCGTGTCAATGACGCCTTCACCATGCACATCACGAGATTGCTTCAGGAGCGGTTGCATCACAGAATCTCGAGAGAGGCCCAGGAATTGATTGAAAGGTATGGGTGCTGGTTTATTCAGTTTCCGAAGTTTTCTTACATAAGGCTGCAAGGTTTTTCATCATATCCATATAGGCTGCCTAAGTACCCAACCGATAGAATTTTGATGTTAGAGATATCTAGGCAATTGCTCGCCTACGATAAGATTCAAAAGAAAAAGAAGAAGGGAGGAATTGACTTCCCAATTGTCATGGGCAACTTAGATGAAGTGTGTCCTACATTTCAGGCAGCTAGAGAGGCTGAGAGTGAGCTTCAATTTTATCACTTTTCCTATCACACCAGCCGATAGCACTATGATCCGCATAATAACATCAAATGGGTACTGTCAGAGGAGTTTAAGCACAAGGCAAATATTGAGGATTATTGGGCTGATGCATCAAATGAGATTGAAGTCAGGAAAAGAATGTTCTCTGCCAAGCCAACCACCATGATTAGAGGTGAAGTTGTTCCTGCCGACCAGAATGAGGATATGGACGTTGTCCATCCAGACTATGCAGCAGTGAGAGATACTCTGCTTCCACTCCCGGATTGGTCAGAGCCAGAGGTTGCTGACTTGGACACACTTTCTATTCCAGTCCTGACATTTACCAGAGCATGGGTTGACAAGCCGGTGAACGTGTGTTGAAGAGTAGGTCAATTGCCTTGACTACAATTTGATGGGAGATCACGTGACACCCACCACCCAAGGAAGAAACATCACACACGGTAAGTCCGTAATCCGTAAGGAAAGAGCTACCGCAGAGCCTATTCACCGAGCTCCAATGAAGTTGCATCACTCCACTATTGAGACATCGCTTCCAAGCATACAGAGGCTTCCTTGTTTGCTGATCAAAGGAATGCATTGAACCAAGTGCAAGTAGTACTAAAAATAATCAGCCTCCATGGAGAAAGTCAGCTGGGCCGTAGCCAACGACCTAGTAGAGCGTTGATCGCACAGATCGATGAGGGACTATTAATGACTGGCCGCCAGAATTAGAGGCTGCCACGGAAGATGATGATGATATAGTTTCAGGAGATACTCAGCCGCTTCAGGACGATGAGCCTCACCAGAATGATGTAGAGGTTGAACAAGTTCGAGAAGTAGAGGCACAAGAACAGCAGCCCTTTGATATACAGTATACAGTACCTGATTGGCTCAGGGATAGGATGAGAAGGAGCCCCAGCAAGGAGATTGACCCAGCAGTTGAGATGGAAGAATTCTTGAATAGGATCAGCGCGCCTCCACAGAAGAAGAGGGCACGAAAGTTTTCGAAGATCTCCACTGAAGAGGACGGCTCTTGCACTCTTCACGTAGCCGTGCCTCAAGTTGATTGTGACCGAGATGAAGCAGTACCTGAGAATTATGTGGTCACAACTTTGGACTTAGGACGCCCCACAAGTGCACAGATTGTAGAGTGTGATAACTCCTACCTCGCCCTCAAGGACAGGTTATTCAAAAAGGAAGGAAAGTATAAGAAATTGAAAAGAGAGTATAAGGCTTTGATTGGATATGTGCAGCAGTCGTCTCGTTCTCGTGGGCAAGAAATTCTAGTGATAGAGCTTCCACCTGAGATACCCAGAGAGTCAATCAGTGGCTTGTTCGAGTTAGGAAAGATGGCACAGGAGGCAGACGGAACAAATTAAGGTCCGCGGGAGTTAAGATGGCAGGCGAAGGGATTTATAAAGGAGACCTTGCTTTTGCTTTTCAACAGGCTTCTAGTATTTTGGCACGAATGGAGGCAGTTGATCAGGCTTGGGGAGATGCTTTTGTTTATCAGAGCAAAGTTATTCGGCGTCTTGAGGCATTGAGGCATGTTCCGTTGTGATTGCTGATTGATGGAGGCGTCATTCAAGAGAATGGCCGAATTATGATTTCTCTAGATGGTATTCTTCAGCAATCACGGGACATGGTTTCTTTGACGCAGCACAGGCAGATTCAACCAGGGTACGGAAGGCTATGGCCAATATTATTGATGGAGTTCAGAATACTTTTGAGGCCATATTTGCTAGGCGGTTGAATCCAGATGAGGTGAATATTGATAATTTGAGGGGTAGGCTGGTGCCTTTCTTTTCAGAGGTGAAGACCTTCACACAAGATGACTTTGAGAACACCTCCACTTTCTCCAGTTTGATTCAGAGCACGCAGGATTCCTTAGCCGCTTGGAGAAAATCTTGTGCACGGCATGAGACGTCAGTCACGGTGCTAGAGTTCCAGCTAGATTGTGTTCCACCCATTTCAGTTCAGGAAGTTGAGGCTGTACTTGGCAGGTTTGTTGAATTTGCAGCCAGAGAGAAGGAGAATGGGAATGCACTACTGGACAAGGATCTTCTAGAAGACTGATTGTGGGCATTTATTGCCTTTACTATTTTTGGGAGTGAGTGGGAATCTTTGTTCATTTATTACCACTTTCCATTCTGGCAGTTTTTAGGGTTAGGGTTGAGGTGGCTTAATCTTAGCCACTCTTTTGATTGTAATCTTAGCCGTCCATTGGACTGGGCTACCTATATAAGGGGGAGTCCCCCTCATTTGTACCTCATTAGAATTAGAGATTAGACACTAGCATTAGATTTGGAGATCAAAGTAGAGGCATTTTGTTTGATAGTATAGCATAGTGTGGAGAAGAAAGAAAGTTTTCCCTTTGAAAACTTTTGTGGAGATTGTTGTGTAAAACTTTCATGATAATAGATCTTTTCATTGATGGTGGAATTCGTCTTTGTCATGGATAGCTAGCAAGGTCTCTTCTTCCTTTCGGATCCAAGTAGCATAAAGTAGCGTAATTTCCATTTCATGCAAGTAGTTTACTTTGGATGTGTGGTGCTTTATTGAGGTAGCTTCATTTCATTCCATACCACTAGCAGCTTGTTGATGATAAGTTCGCCTTGCGTGGTCTACTGGAGATTATCTTGAGTTTAACTTCGATTGTGATTTGTATACTTATATGCGTCGTTCTGATGGTGTATGTATGCTAAATTGTAATCTGAACATCTTTTGCTATCCCTTTGAAGATTGTACCAATTTTACTGAAGCTGTCCGACATGAGGCTAGGTGAAATTCGGTTGAAGTCTATTGAAATCAAGCTCCACATATCTTGCATTTAGGATAGAATATAAGTTTCTTAGGCCCTATACTCATTTACTTTCCGCACATTTCTGATTAGCTTTAGGAAAATGAACTATATTGCCAAATCATACACGCAAGAACCCCTTCAAAGCATACACCTAAACATTAGCTTTGCAAAGCTTGAACAATTATTGTGAGTCCCCTCGTGAGAACACAGCAATACACATCAACCAGCGAGGGTGTTCCAAGTATTTCGGAACCTTGGAGTTGAGCGTGTGATCTATCTTCGCCAATCTTAGCACGAGGAATACTTTGATCAAAAGAAACGAAGTAGCCGGACAACTTTGTTCTTGACTGATTGGTGAGGTCACAAAAATCACATCAACACCCCCCCATGTTAATACTACCTAACAGTGCACTAGCAATTTAGAAAAAGATAGAATCTGTTTGGAAGGTGGTGGGAATCCAAGTGAGGCTAATCACAAGAGGAAGGAAAGATCCAAGGAATCTCCTTATCCCTTCATAAAAAGACTGGATAACCAGAGTAGTCTTCCTAAATGCTATGATAGCTTTAGGAAATCAATGGACACTGATTAACACTCATTATTCATGAATTTGAGCTATGTATCCTAGACTGTAAAGGGGCCTGGTCCCTAGACAGGAAGTATATTGTCAAAAAGTTTTTAAATCTAGTTAAAGATAAGGAGGTGGTCCTCCTACAAGAAGCAAAGCTACTATGTTTACTCTTGAAACAAACTTGAAAGTCATTTGGAAGGATTCAATTTATTTTGCAACAAAACATGAAAGGGGGAAAGGGGGAGCAGTTATGTTGCTAACCAAGGAATGGGAAAAACTTGTGGTGGACAATGGCTCTGTTGGATATTGCTGATTTGTGGTTGTCATTGATGTCAACACTATTGGCATTAATATCTTTAAGGCTGTATATATCGAGGATATTGACAAAATTGTAATAAAATAAGTTGCAGGTTGTCGGTGATGCAGTGAAGTTCAGTATGGTGGCTAGCTCAATATATTGATGATAAGAGGTTATGGATTAAAAGGTTTGTTGACAAGTATATCTAGTTTATCCACATGAAGTTTCAGAGGTTCGCATGAAGATTTGATTGAGTTATGAGTATCTATGTTCTGAGAGTTGTTTTTTTGCTTTAGCTGGTGTTCCTGAAACAAGATGATGCGATTCTAGTAATTTGTGTTGTTGCAGATGCTTCTGTGGTGATTCATGATGCTTGTGGATGTTTCTAGATCGTGCTCTATCTGTGTTGTTGGTCCGCATTGATCATTGTGCTCGCGATTGGTGATTTTCTTCTATGAGTTCATGTTTTTCATGATCATGGCCGACAGAGTGATTGTAGCGTGTTGCGGATCTTCGAGGCATAATTTTTTAAGGTGTTTCGTGTTCGAGACATGTTGTTTTGGGTCCTTACTATGTTGTGGCCGACATTGTTTGGTTCGCATTGATAAATTGTTTATTGTTTTGGGCCGATAGTTTGTACACATTTTCATATTTTGTTGGGCCGACATGTAGTTGATGTTATCCTTAGTTGCGGATATATATGATGGATTGTTTATACCATTTGATGGCATGGTGTGCGATGTATGCTAAGTGCTGCATGTGAACAATGTTCTAATCTTTCAAAGGCAGAAGTAAAGTGTGAAGAAGAGTTTATGTGCTTAACCGGAACTGTAATCAAGCAGTAGAAGATGCTATTTTCTCAGTTCAAAATCTTCCGGATGTAATCCGAATGTAATTGTAAGACAATGAGTCTTCCTTTGGGCAGTAAGTCTTTTTGTATTTGAGCAGTGAGCTCTAGAGAGCATACCTGAATGCATGTGCATTCCCCATTTATAATACTTTTATACTTTTAACAGAGTATAATCTTGTGGACTAACCTCCATCGTGGTTTTCCCCTTAACAGGTTTCCATGTAAAAAATCTTGGTGTTATGTGTGTTTTTGATGTGATGATGGTTTATGATTTCATGTTTATTTATCAAATCTGAGAATAAGTTTAATAAGTATAATTTCTATGACAACTGATTCAAACCCCCCCCCCCTCTCAGTTGTTTTCCCTTGTGTTGCCAACAATTGGTATCAGAGCAAGTTCCTCGGAAGAAGTTTAATAGCTTGAGGTGATCCGGGATGGCGACATATAAGAAAGGATAGTCACGAGATTTGATGGAACTAATTATTCTCGTGGAAGACTCAATGGAGTGTCATTTGAGATGCATTGGTGAACTTTACTGGACAATTACAAAGAATAAGATATATCATCCCACAAAATGGTCCTTCTACTGCAGGTGAGATTAAGGAAGCCAAGTACAATATCAGGACTAAGGAAGCATTGTTGAGTGCTCTAACTGATTCCGAGATGACAAATGTAATGGAGCTAAAGACTGCTTATGAGATCTGGAAAAAGTTGGAAACTTTGTATGAAGGTGATACCCATGTGAAGATTGCTAAGCTACAAAGCCTGAAAGGGAAATATGAAACGTTGAGAATGGGTGAAGATGAGAACATCACTTCTTTTATGCAGAGAGTGAATGAACTTGTGTGCAGTATCAGATGTGCTAGTGGAACATTGGAAGAATCAGAGATTGTTGCTAAAGTGCTCAAATCCTTGCCTGCTACATACAAACACAAAGTTGTTGCTATTGAGGAGATCCGGATTGTGACAAATGTAACCAAAGACATGTTGATTGGTAAGCTTGCTGCTTTTGAGTTAAGTGAGTTTGGTGAATCTCTTCCTAAGACAGAATTTGCATTCAAAGCTACTATCTCCGGAAAAGATAAGCAGAGATATGATCCGAGAGAAAGTTCTTCTAGAAAAATGTCCAAGTATGAGCAGGAAATGAGAGAGATTGAAGAAGAAGAGAGAAAACTAGATGAGCTTGAAGCACTTATTGTTAAGAGGGTACCCAGAGGAGAAGGTAAGTATAAAGGGAAATTGCCTCTTAAATGTTTTTCTTGCAATAAGATAGGTCATTTTACCTCAAGGTGTCCGGAAAGAGTTCCTAAGCCAAGACCTAACAAGCCTGGATTCCAAAGAAAGTGTTATTATGCTGCTGATGAAGGTGTGACAGATGATGAATCAGATAAAAGGAATTTAAGTGAGGATGAATGGGTATTTATCAAAGAAAGTGATCCAGTACCTACTGAATCTGCTAGTTGCATAAATGTGGAGAAAGCTCTATCTGCCAGAGCTGTAGAAAAAGATGAGTGGGTGATTGACAGTGGATGCTCTCATCACATGACAGGTGATGAAAGTAAATTTGTGAGCTTGGAAAAGTATGATGGTGGTGTTGTAAGATTTGGTGATGACAAAGCTGGTGTAATCCGTGGCAGAAGATCCATTTCTCTTGATGGTAAGCATAATACTAATGATGTTCTATATGTGGAAGGTTTGAAGCATAATCTCTTAAGTGTTGGACAGATGGTTGACAAGGGATACAATCTTCAATTCAAGCATGGAAAGTGTAGAATATTGGGGAGTTCCAGAAATGCGATTGCATCTGGTACAAAAACAAAAGGTAATATCCAGTGTTACCCGGGGACGCGTCCCCGAGTCTAAACCTCCCTGTCCTCGTCCCGAAAACGGCCAAGGGGACGGCAACAGTGTACCATGTTATTTTTATTTTGATTTTCATATTGTAATTGAAAAAAAAACTATATTGGCAATGAATTCTTAACAAAAATGTTATAAGCTAAGTTTCTATAATGTATATATGCATGCTTTATCCTTGTCTTCATATGAATATTAAATGTTTCCCTATATATTTTAAATTTTTCTATATTTTATATAGCCGTCCCTTGCCGTCCCTAAATTTGGCCTCAAAAATCGAAAACTTGGAGACTCGTCCCACCGTCCCCTGCCGTCCCCATCCCAGAAACTTGGGGTAACCTTGGTAATATCTTTCACCTAAGTGCTACTAGTAAAAGTTGTCTGATTGCTCAAGTTGATGAAAGTTGGTTATGGCATAGGAGATTGTGTAATGTAAACTTTGACAATATTATCAAGATAAGTTCTACTCAGGCAGTGAGAGATCTTCCTAAGTTGCTAAAACCTACTAATGCTATATGCAAGGAATGTCAGTTAGGGAAGCAAACTAAAGTTTCATTTCGGAGCAAATAGCATTGTTCAAATGAAGTGTTGGAGCTTGTGCATACTGACTTGTGTGGTCCTTCTAGAGTCAAAAGTTTACAAGGAGACAGGTATTTCATGTTACTTATTAATGATTATTCTTAGATTGATGTGGGTTACTTTCTTAAGAGAAAAATCTGAAGCTCTAGAGAAATTCAAGATCTTTAAGGCTATGGTTGAGATAGAGACAGGTCTGAAGATTAAATGTCTGAGATCAAATAGAGGTGGTTAATTCACTTCCGACGATTTTAATTCTTTTTGTGAAGTGTTGGCATATGGCTTTGAGAGATCGTTTTTGGCTACTTATGTTGTCATTGATGGCAACTAGAGTCAGCAGTATGGTCCACAGTGCTTGTATTGCTCCTACTAACAAGAGAAGTAAGATTATGTAATCTACCAGCAGAAAGAATGAAGAACAGGACATCCGGTTGACAAGTCGATCTGATCACTTCCCCAGATCATTATTCTGTGGTGTGGATCTCCAAGGAAGTCTTCCTAGCATGTGTACTATCCTACTGATGAGTTTTTGTGGTGTTGCATTAGTCGGAATTCGAGTTAAGAGGTTCGGTAGTATGGTTCCCGATTTATTCTTTGATCGTGGCCGACATGTTTTATATGGTGTATCGCAGATGTATGTGGAGTATGTACTTAGTTATTTCTTATGTTTGGAATTTTGTTTTGGGTCCCTTCTAAAGTCTAGCCGACTTGTGAGGACACGCATCAACTCTAATTAATAATTTGAGCCGACATAAGCAAGAATATTATATTTTGATGTGAAGCTGACATACAATGAATTCTTGATTAGCAGATATATAAAGGAGATCGAAAAATCATTTTGGTGTGTGAAGTAGTTGTGAAAAAGATAGAAGTATATGTGTAGAAGAGAGTGAAAATGGACAGATCAGTTATTTGAGGGAAGAAAAAGTTTTGTATGCAAAGCAGGGCAGAAGTGAGAACTGGCTAGAAAGATCCGGAATCTGATTGTGCGCTTAATTGAAACTGAATCCAAGCATTTGTAGATGCTACTCTCTCAGTTCAAGATTTTGTTGTAATTTCAATTATACTTTGTAAAACAGTGAGCCTTTCTCTTTTGAGCAATGAGCTCTAGGCAGTGTGCCTAAATGCAAGTGCATTCCCCTTTCATCATACTTTTAACAGAGTATACTTTGTGGATTAATCTCCACCGTGATTTTTCCCCTAACAGGGTTTCCACGTAAAAATCCTAGTGTTATGGTATTCCTTAATGTGATTGCATGTTACCTTTTGTTTATGTGTTGTGAATGCTATTAAGGGTTTAATTATTGCTGTTGATAGTTTAAGATCTGATTTGAAAATTAAATATTGTGGAACATTGATTCACCCCCCCCCCTCTCAGTGTTCCTAGTGTCCAACAATTGGTATTAGAACTGGTTCCTGAATTACAATGGACGTTGGTGGTCTTCAACAACAGCTTATGGTGGCACTTGATGATCTTGATCAGTCCAAAGCAGAGGTCATGGAACTAAAAGAAAATCTTGTAGATGCCGAAAAATTCATTCAATCACTGAAGGATAAGATAAATGGGTCAAGAGAAAAGAGCAAGGAACTGTGTGATCACTTGAAGCAAAAAGAAAGCAAAGGTCCGGATGGTGTCCATCTGAATCAAACCCTAAGGGAAATAACAGAAGAATGTGAAAAGCTTGCTAAGAACAATACAGCTTTGAAGCTTGAAATGGAATCTGTGGCAATGAAGTTCACCAAAGAGATTGAAGAAAGAAAGAAGAATGAGGAGAATCTGGCCCAGTCCCTAAAAGAAAAATTTGAAGAATGCAACAGAATTAACAGTGAATTCATTCAGTTGGAAATTGAACTACAACAATCCATAAACAATGAACAAGAACTTGAGAGACAAGTAGTTGTCCTCGGAAATGAGCTTGCTACTGCAAATGAATTCAAGGAAAAATTCAGGTTAAGCTCTGCTAAGCTTGATGAGATAACCAAAGGACAAAAGGATACTAATGACAAGCGAGGTCTTGGCTATGAGAAGGGTGAGAGCTCTGGATCTAAATAGAAGAACAAAGGCAAAAGACATCCAGTAAGGCAACCCAATGCTCAAAAATTTAATGGATATTGCTTTGTTTGTAATAAATTTGGACATATGGCTTCTCAATGTAGAAGAAAGAAATCCTAGTATTCCATCATTTTCTAGTCAGTGTTTTAAATGCAAGAAGTTTGGCCATAAGGCATTAGAATGAAAAAGTATGTCTGTTAGTGCAAATAACATTAAATGCTATACCTGTGGAAGATTTGGACATGTTGCTAATCAATGCAGATCATGAGGAAATCAGTGTAATGGATGGTATAAACAAAAGAATCCAGTATGCTACAATTGCAACAATTTTGGGCACATTGCAAAATTCTGCAGGAACAGAAACATGAACAAAAGAGGTCTGGTTTATCAAGGAAGAAATTCACAGAAAAACAACAAAGGAAAAGAAAAAGCATCTATGGAAGAGATAAGAGATCAGATGAAGAAAACATGGGTAAAGAAAAGTGAATCTGATGAAGGAAACAAGGCTGTACCAAAAGCTCTTTCCAGTAATTCTTCCGGCAATTGATTTCAGGCTAGAGGCCTAGGGGGAGTCTCTCATGAAAAATCCTTTGCCCCCCTGTGTATAATTGGCTCTGAATCGCTGGATGCCATCAGAAGTTGTGTTATCCTTTGACGAATGTATCTGTAATCATTTGTTGTGTTAGACGAAATGTTGAAAATCTGAAGTTGAATTCTTCACTTGCTGTCTGAGTTTTCAGTGTGACAGGAACGTCTAGGGCAACGCATTTAATGCGACAAGAAAGTTAAGTATGTGAAGTTATAAAAGGGCATTTGAAACCCTAATTCGTCATTGTGCGTTGAAAGGAAATAGTTGGAGAGCACTTTCAGCAAAATTCCGAAGGTGCGAAAGGTCATTCTAGCGGAAAATTCTTCAGGTATCTCTGTTGCTCATCAATTTCATATCTATTTGGCGATTGGTAGAACCTTACTCGGCACAAAAATGAAACAAACCAAAGGAACAGTAATCTTGGATGAGTATAGCAGTCAAAAAGTTAGGGATGAAAGAAATTAGTTGTCTCCCGCCGAATTGAGGAGGCTTGAAGGATCGAAGCATAAGAATTTGGATATATGGAATGAATTTCCTCATTTCGTCAATACGGAAGTGATTTTGTTTATCTTAAACAGATTGGATGGTGATATCCTCACTTTGGATAAACCCTATCAAATCTCAAAGGATGTAATCAAGAATCTAACAAGTCTATGCAATGTTGGTAATATTCCGAAGAAGAAATCGATTCGAAATGTTGAGGTCGAAGCCCTAACCGGAATAAGGGGAGATCAGAGG
>VDFB02142973.1:67025-79825 GCA_007258455.2 Sequoia sempervirens | reverse complement strand
GTTTATTATAATATATTATTTTATATCTAAAAATAGAATAAAACACACAATGTAAGTAAGAATGAGAGGTATTTTAATTCTAAAACACCTAAACAATTAACATTCCTAAAATATAGATATACTTGATTTTATTGATAGTGCAAGAGATGCTAACTAAAGATAACCATAAATCCCTTATCATGAATTATTCACTAGGTTTGGAAGTTATAATGTATAATAAATATTTGATCATGGACTTTAGTGATTAATTTAGACTATTCACATTTAACTTTTATACAAAATTACAACTAGAATAAATGTTATATTTCCAATTTTAGAGTTCACACATTAAAATCAATCATACATTGTTTAAATACCTAAAAAAGATAATTAATAACGTTGTCATTTAAAATAAATCATGATTCTATGATATAATTTATTTGTAGTTTAGGAAAAAAATAGATATCAATTAAGATCATAAAAATAATCTAAGTTTTCATAATCCAATAATATAAAATAATCCAATATTATTTCACATTTTTAATTAGATAATTCCATACATGATTATGGGAAACCATTTAGCCTACTTTGTCAAAACACATCTCAAATTATCTAAATGTTATCATTATAGTAAAAGTGGATTACAATAGTGGGTGGAAGGGAGGGCGACTTTCCACACGAATTGTGGAAAGTTTGACTTGTTGGGTGAGGATGGGTGATTAGGGGTGGTGGTTGAGCCCAGTCAGCAAGCTTCACATGGGTTTTCGCCTTTACTTTGGGTCTGCATCATTGTGAGCTGGAGGCAATTATGAAATGGTTATTAGGTTTCCAAGGCTCCGAATGGTGGTAGGTTATAGTTTTTGGAAATATGTGTCAAGCACGCATTGTACATCGTGATAAACCCGGGCATTTAAGGCGTGTTTCTTTATTTCTCTTTGAAGGTGCTAAATTATAGCGTTGTTTTCCTTTCTCTTCTCAACTTTGGTTATAAGTGGATAGTGGTTAGCGGGACAGAGTGAACGAAGTTCACGGTGCATATGTCGATGGATTCTCTAGTTTTCTTCGACGCTGATAGCAACTTCCAATATAATTACTGCAAAGGGCATCAAAAATGCTTCTTTCGGTGGCGTTTCAGACCAGCCCCTTAAGCGCATTCTGCTTAACATTGACCCTCTAACTATGGTGGCCGTAAAGATGGTGCTGGGAAAGGGACATTTGGCGCCGCACGAAACCTTCAGGGTAAACTCTCAGATTGTCTCAAGGTTTCTTGCCTCCCTGTTGGACATCCATACGGCCAAGGAGGAAGCCAAAGCACTGATCTGCAAATTGTTCAAGAAGGGGCTGATGGAGGGTTTGGACAAGATTCTCAAGGTGGCGATTCCTAGGGCTGGGGTCCCGTGGCCAAAAGATTTGGAGCTGGTCAAGAAACCGGGTGAGGTCATCAAGATTTATCCATTTCTCTTGGACCTAAAAGGCATGGTGCTGGTTCGCCATAGGATGATTGTGGCGGTCGGAGCAAATTCCCTCAAGAAAATAATGTGACTGGTGGAAGTGGAAGATTTTGATTGAGTGCCCGAATTTGATGCCTTCGCTAAGGCCAATGGCTTTTTTGTGAATCGGGGCGGACGTCTGGTTTTATGGCATCCATGGGTAAATAGTTTCTTCTTTTGTTTTGTCTGGCCATGGGTCATTTCTGTAAGTTTCTAGAATTACACAAAATAAAAAGAAAGAAGACTTAAAATAAATAGCAGAAAATATTTGAGACATCCACACAAATTGAGAACACAGATTTAACATGGTTCACCATGTTAATGGCTACATCCACCAAAGCAGCAGGGGATTCTCATTAAGTTTTCTCTCTGTGCGTATGCAATACCAAATAGTAGCAACACACACATACAAATTAAAAGAAGTTGTTAAACTCCCAGCACTCACTATCTTCCAGAAAAGAAATCATCTACATAGTATGCAGACTGTTACAGACCAAGACAAAGGCGTTACATTCAGAGGTACAGGAGAATAACAGGGAGTTAGGAATAAGCCATTACATTGGGCTGCACCTCTCCACATGCCTAACAATCTCCCACTTGAAGGCCAATGAGATTGGCCCAAGAGTTGCTCAGAGAAATCCCCCACAAGAGACTCAGTGTCACATCAGAACGAGACCGAGAGAAGATCTATAGAGTTCAAACTTCTCTCATGGTACAATCTTGGTTAATGCATATGCAGTGTTCATTGTAGTGTCAATTTTTTGCACCTGGAGTTTACCTTCGTCAAGAGCATGGCGTATAAAATGATATCTCAGCTCAATATGCTTTTTCCAACTATGAAATGCGGAATTTTTTGACAAGTGAATAGCACTATTGCTATCACAATACAAAATAAAAACTGATTTAGGACACCCTAGTTCATCCAACAAATGCTATAGCCATATCATCTCTTTTACTCCTTCAATGAGAGCAACGTATTCTGCCTCAGTTGATGAGAGAGCAACAACCTGCTGCAAGCGTGAAACCCAATTAATGGAAACCCCGATGAAGATAAACACATAACCAGTTGTAGATCGGCATTTATCTAAATCTCCAGCCATATCCGAATCAACATACCCTCTTAACTGAGTTTCATGACCACCAAAACATAAAACATAATCAGCAGTATCCTTCAAGTACCATAAAATCCACTGAACAACTTGCCAATGCAATTTACCCAGATTACTCAAGAATCTACTCACAACTCCCACTGCATGAGCAATGTTTGGATGAGTACAAACCATAGCATACATTATGCTTCCAACTGTGGATGAATATGGAATATTTTTCATTTTTGTTTCATCGTCTAGAGTTTTAGGACACATAGCTGAAGATAGATGAAAATGATCAGCCAATGGTGTACCAATAGGTTTAGCATTGGACATATTGAACCTATCCAAAACTTTTAAAATATATTTTTCTTGAGATAATTGAATTTGTCTCTTATTTCGATCCCTTATTATATTCATCCCAAGAATCCTATTCGCTGCCCCTAAATCTTTCATGGAAAAACCAAGAGCCAAATTTCATTTTAATTCATGAACAATCCACACACAAGAGCCAACAGCCAACATATCATCGACATAGAGTAAAAGAATGACAAACTCACCATTTGCAAGCCTACTAAGATAAACACACGGGTCTGATTCACAATGAGTAAAATGTTGTTGAATCATGGAGTTATCAAATTTTAAGTACCACTATCTTGGGGCTTGCTTAAGTCCATATAAACTTTGCTTCAATCTGCAAAACAAGTGCTCTTGACCCTGGCTAACAAAACCTTCAGGCTACTCCATGTATAATTCCTCATCAATATCCCCATGAAGGAACATTATTTTAATGTCAAGCTACTCCAATTCAAGATCCCAAACCGCTGCCAAGCCCAACATGACACAAATTGTATGCATCCTCACAACTGGTGAAAATTTTTCATTGAAATCGATCCCTTTCTGCTGAGCAAAACCCTTCACCACTAATCTGGCCCTGTACCTTTGACTCCCTCCATCTTCGTCTTTCAAACGATAAACCCATTTGTTTTTCAAAGGCTTTCGATTTTGCAGAAGAGGAACCAAATCCCAAGTATTATTTACTCTCAAAGACTCCATCTCTTCTGTCATTGCTTCCATCCACTGCACAGAATCTATATCTTTACAGGCTTGTTTGAATGTCAAAGGCTCAGATTGATCTGAAAGTAATAATTTGTAATCATCAAATTTTGATGGTCTCCTTCTTTCCCTAGTGGATCTTCGTAATTGAGAGCCTTGTTCTGACTGTAAAGGTGTGTCCCGATGTAATCTATGTAAAATATTTTGAACATCATCAATTTCAGACTGTAAGTTATCCTGTCTCTGCAAACCAATATTGCCCTGTTCAGGAACACTGCCTTGTTCTATTTCCCCAAATCGAGCTTGTTTGGAAATTGTATGATTATGAGAATATTCACCTAGAGTGGGCTCACGTGGAAGCTGCGAATTTAAAAAGAGAGGCTTATAAGTGGAAGACGTAGCCTCTAGAGAGGTCTACATGGCCTGTCTTAAGACTTGTGCAGCCTATGGAAAGGTCTGCACAACCTCTCTGGGGGCTGGCACAGCCTTTACTAACTGCTGCGTACAAGCTCCAACAGGATGCGTAGAAGTTTGTGAAGGGAGCGAGGGGGCAGGAAATGGTTGCATTTAAATCTGCAAAGGCAGTGATTGACCTTGCAATGACTATGAGGACGCTTGAGGAAAAGGTACGGTGGTAGGAAATAAAGGCAGTGATTGAACATGAGAGGTGTGGATACTATTGTACACAGGGGCACCAGTATGTGAAGGCAGAGTGGCTATATTGGATGGCTGAGAAGCAGTAATTAAAGGCTGAGAAAAAGAAACAGAGATTTTCCTAGCCTTGCCATTATCAAACAAATCAATGTCAACATAGTCTTTTGAAGATGTACTTTGAGGTTGCAAACTTGGAATATTTTTTTCATTAAACACAACATCTCAACTATGGATGATGCTCTTTGCAACCAGATCCCAAAGATGAAACCATATTGATCTACACCGTAACCAAGGAATGTACACCTTTTTGACTTAAAATCTAACTTTGTTCTTTGTTCTTTCAGAATATGAACAAGGCTTCACAGCCAAAGATACGCAAATGATTGTAAGAAATCCATTTGCCGAGCCATATTTCCTTTAGAATGTCAAAATCTAATCGAGATGAACGAGCTCGATTGATTAGATACACAACAGTATTATGTGTCTCTGCCCAAAACTGTTTACCCAAACCTCCATTGGAGAGCATACATCGAGCTCTCTCTAGAATTGTACAGTTTAACCTCTCAGCTGCTCCATTCTCTTGAGGTGTGTAAGGAACTACCTTTAGCCGACAAATACCATGATTTGCACAAAAAGTATCAAACTACGAAGAGCAATATTCTCCACCATTGTCTGTTTGTAAACTTTTAATTGTATGCCCACTTTGGTTTTCAGCCATATTCATGAAAACTTTGAATTTAGAAAAGGCCTCTGACTTTCTATGCATCATGAAAATCCAAACTTTGTGAGTACAGTCATCAAGAAATGTCACAAAGTAGTTAGCACCCCCGATAGAAGTTACCTCAGTGGGACCGAAAACATTGGAATGAAAAAGCTCCAATGGAGTAGTCTTCTTATCGTGGCCTGTCCTTATGAAGTTGGTCTTGCATTGTTTGCCATAAAGGCAATGCTCACATAAGTCAAAATCAACCGATGTGAGACCTGGTAGTTGATTCCATTGAAGCATAACTTGGAGTCCTTTTTGGCTCATATGGCCGAGCCTCTTATGCCAAATTTCTGAGCCACTGTCCATAGCCAGAAAAACAACTCCCACTTCATTTTGACATTCTAAAATATAAAGATTTCCAATTTTCTTTCCTTTGGGAAGCACTAAAGCCCCTTTAGATACTTTCCAAGTATCTAAAGAAAAATTAACATTACACCCACGAGCAATAAGCTAACTAACGGATATTAAGTTTCGTTTCAATAAAGGAACATATCTAACATCGTGCAAAATCCATTTTTCTCCATTTTTCAAATGTAAAATTATGTCACCCTTACCAAGAATTTCACATTCTTTGTTGTCTCCGAGAAAAACCTTACCGAATGTACCTTCTTTGAAATTTGTAAAATCATCTCGACATGAGGTAGCATGAAAAGAGTCGCCGGAATCAAGGACCCATGAATCTACATTTGTGTTACTAGCTGCTGCAACCAAAACATCATCACAGGTAGTGTTGACTTCATTGTTATTACTCACTTTGTCTTGAGCCTTCTTGTAGTTCTAACAATTTTTCTTTGTATGTCCAGGTTTTCCACAAAATGAGCAGGCACCATTTCTGCCCCTTGACTTCGATCTATGAGCAGATTTTGATCTTCTTCTATTGTTGTATCTACCTCTTTCTTGACTTCTTCCCCGATTGCTGGTGCTAACAATAGTCAAAGCATCACCTGAAGAAGGCTCTGAATGTTTGGGTCTCATATCTTCACTGAGAAGTGTAGCTGCTACATCATCAAGAACTAATTTACTTTTAGCTACTATTGAAGTGCTCACAGCCATTACAACACCTTCCCAGCTACTAGGTAGAGAACATAACAGCAAAATTGCTTTGATCTCATCCTCCAAATTTATTCCTACTGAGATCAATTGAGTGACTAAAGTGTTAAATTCATTTAAATGATTTGACATGATCCCATTTTCTTTCATCTTTAAATTATACAACTTTTTCATAATAAAAACCTTGTTGGATGCAGATGCAATCTCATATAATAAAGACAATTTAGCCCACAGCTCTTGTGTTGTCTTCTCAGCTGAGACATTGAAGAGCACGTTGCTGGACAGCAAAAGAAAAATGGTGGCTTTCGCTTTCCTATCCATTTTTTCCCATTCTTCATCCGATAACGAGCCTTTTCCTTTGGCTTTTCCAAGTAAGGCGAACGAGAGATCCTGCTTGATTAATAACGATTCCATTTGTACTTTCCACAAGCCAAAGTTCTTCCTTGAGAACTTCTCGATCTTCCATTTGTCTGTGTCATCCATACTTTTGAAAATCTTCACCGATTTCAATCAGCTTCACAAGATGAGCTTCTGGACTGAGCTTCTAACCAGAGCTCTGATACCAATTGTAAGTTTCAAAATTACACAGAATAAAAGAAAGAAGACTTGAAATAAACAGCAGAAAGTATTTGAGACATCCACACAAATTGAGAACACAGATTTAACGTGGTTCACCATGTTAATGGCTACATCCACCAAAGCAGCAGGGGATTCTCATTAAGTTTTCTATCTGTGCGTATGCAATACCAAACAGTAGCAACACACACATACAAATCAAAAGAAGTTGTTAAACTCCCAGCAGTCACTGTCTTCCAGAAAAGAAATCATCTACACAGTACGCAGACTGTTACAGACCAAGACAGAGGCGTTACATTCAGAGGTACAGGAGAATAACAGAGAATTAGGAATAAGCCGTTACATTGGGCTTCACCTCTCCACGTGCCTAACAATTTCCACTACATATACAGGGCAGTCAAGTCTATGTCTCTATATGGTCTGAAGGTCTAAGGTTGTAGGGCATAAGGTGTGATGTATGTTTATGGGGAAAAGGTTTAGTATGTTTCTATTTTGGGTGGCTATCACATGCCTGAAAATTTTGGTGGGATCTTTTCCTTCAGAGACACTTTGTGAATTTTGACATATATCAATATAATCCCTTATTACGAAACAAAGTGGATTACACAATCTCAAACTTTCAAGTATCATATGTCCTTATATGAAATTATATAAAATAATCGTTAACATCCTAAAAATTTACAAAATGAAATATTCTACCAATTGATTAAAGTCATAGATAAATATAATCATGGGAGTGATTTTCTATCAACAATAAGGCTTCTAACATCTCTAAGGCTATCCAAATCAAGAGGTATCTATTCTCTTCACAAATAAATTCATGAATGAGGAACAATACAAGAGAATAAAATGAATGAATTTCATTTAAATATATTGTAAATTTTTAATATAAACATGTAACATATTATCATACAAAAAAAAACTAGCAAACAAATATATTGACCATAACAACTTAAGTTAAATACAATCATAAACCAATATTTTGGGAAAACATTTGGATGGTAAATTCAAACTCACATCATGAATTTACTCTAGTTAATTTGTCCCATAATTTCCTTATTCTAATTTCACAAACCATTATAATACCTATAAGGATTCGTAATTAGAGATAGGACAAGTAAACCAATCCTTGATAGCCCCTAGTTACTATCTGAATTTTATCTAGGTTTCATCAATTACAACATTCCATCGTAAAAATCAAATGGATAAATACTAGTTATTTTCCAAGTTCCATGGGATCAAAACATAGCCACACTAACACACATTTAATTTGTATAAGAAAATATATTGATAACTTTAAAGGTATGAACTAATTTAATAATGATTTGAGTGAATGAAAGGTGCCTATTATATCATAATCAAATTCATGGGTTGGATATGATACATAAGAAACCAATCTCATACATTTGGCGTAATTATAGCATTTTGAAAATGGACTACATATTATAGTGCTATGGTTTTGAGTCTTGAAGTATGAGAAGTTCAACTTCTCAAGTAAATATTTCTTAAAATATCAACAACCTTACTTTCGATCATGATTCATTATATGGTTCTAAAAAAATTCTAAAGAATGATTATAAATGTTATCTAGGAAATATTCTATATCTATAGCATCATACCCCATTATTTTCTTACAATAATTAATCTGAGTGTCTTTCATATTCAATGACAAATATCAATATATTGAAAGAGAGAGAGAGAGATGGAAAAAGACTACAACCCATGTAACAATAGTACTTTTTTGTAACAAATTTTCAAACCAACCTTTACCAATTTATTTACAACTAGCAATCACACATTTTGTGTGCAATGGGAATGCCGAATAATTTTATGAGAATTTTAAAATTGAGTAGTTTTTTTTGTAGAAATTTGAAAATGTGTCATAAGTAGAAAAAAATTCACATTGTTATAATTAAGGCTTTTCCATAAGTTAGTTTATGTGTGGAAGGTTAAATTTGTAAAATATGTATAACTTCATAAAATACAAATCAATTGTTGTGTAGGAAAATTGGTTAAAATTGAACAATGTGTCATAGGTTAGATTATAGTTAGATGTTTGATTTTGGAAAAAAATCATGGTATTAATGAAGAGCATATGATTAAATAAATGATAGTGTAATTCAATTCATTTGATATAAAAATGTAAATTATGTAGACATACATTTTTGATATATATACAATGTTGTAAATATAGTTTATTGTTTAAAGAGAATACTATAGATATAAATCACTTTTTTTGCAGCATTGACATATAATCACTTCAAACTCCATTGTATCTGTATCAAACAATAGACTTGTTTATTATTTTAAAAAAAGTTAAAATCAATATGTGGAAGTTGTAAATTAAATTAAACTCATTCGTACCTTTGGTAGAGCTGATTTGTAGATGTTCAACAATGGGAAGCATAGTGTGAGTCATGAGCGGCACTTGTAATAAAGCAAATATGAGATATAATTTACATTGGAAAATAATTTTAACTTTGTGTTGATTTGTTTTTCATCAAGCTTAGTTGATAATGCAGATATGAGATAAATAAAGGGGCATACATGTTGTTAGCGTAACCTCCTTTAGGTTTGTGAATTTTTGTTTTGTGATATTGCATTCAAACGTTCCTCGTTCCTTTTTATTTGGAATGTGAAGGAAGGTTGTATGTGAATGCACGATAGTTCACAAACTCTTGAAATAGTTATGAATGTCAACCCTTGTCAATCAGTGTTGTCAATATCAATTGTTTCCATTTGTAGTGTAAGTCCTTGTGACTTGTGAATTGTCAAGGCCCATGTCATTTTAGTGGAATTTGACAGTGAAAGCCATGACTCACTGGGGTTATAGGTAAATTTCTTGGGTTGTTATGATCCCAATCCAGTCCAATTTAATTTTTGAAATGAACAACAATAAATAAGGGAAGTTGAGGTGGTTTTTCTCCTTCGCCATATATAATTGCTTTGAATTGACCAAGTGCACCATTCATGAGCCTTGTTTCCACCCATAAATTTGAGCACAACATAACTTCTTGACCAATAGACAAGAGTATTAGTAGCTTGAATTTGTTCTTCATCTAGATTTGAGTATAGTAACCCCCTAAGTTGCTCTACAATGGATAGTGGAATAGGTGTTGCCAAAGACAAAAACATACGTTTATTATGTAGTAAGAACATTTCATTTGTTGAAAATAGATGTATGGCATCTGAGAAAGTTGAGTTTTCTATAGAGGTGAGTGAGGAACTTGAACATGACATTAGAACTTGCCAAGATCTTCTATTGTAGGCTCTACATTTTGGAGATTTGAGAGAAGTCCACAAAAAGCAATTTGGGAAGGATCGTCACCAATTTGTTAGAATATTTGTGTCAATGTTATCACTGTTGTGAAGGTGCACCATTGTTTTCCTCCATAGGAATTAGAAGCATACATGTGGATATCTTTGACTAGAGCTAGTAGGCCTAGGTCACCAAAGAGAATGATCGATCGCCCTCCAAATAGTAGTTGGTTGTGGCTGGGGAATGCTTCACGTAGCCTAATGTCAATTCATTCTATCAACTTGGGCCCAATGAAGCTCATATCATCTATCAAAATGTATTGAATGAAGTACATGCTTTCTTGAAAGGTTGCAAGTGTTTTCCTTGCAGGGGGGTCATTTCTTTGATTGGTATTCGAAGGGTGCAATGAATAGTTGATGCCTGAATGTTGAATGTAGCAACACCTGTAGGTGTAAGAAGTAGTAATGGTGATTGGTGAGTTGGTGTTGAATTCATGAGTGCAATCATTTTATTTATAAGGTGTGACGTTCCAGTTCCTACAGTTCCTTGAACAATTAATTTAAGTGGTGGTTGCAAAGGATTATTACTTAGATGGGACAAAACTATATTGTAATATTTTTGTTGGTCTATAGAGAGGGTGGTATTGTTATGTTCATTGCAAACATGGTGTACTTGAAATATTATGTGGTTAGAGTCTATGAAAGTAGTAGCTCCAATTTTTTGTTGTGGGTTGAAGTGGCTATCTCCCCATTCATGGTTCAGGTCAAGGTCACGTTGGCCAAGCATGGCTAGTGCATCTAGATGTATAGGAGGGTTTGGCTATAGACTTGCTAGTACTTTCCATTCATCATGGTTGTCCTCTTGCATTGTAGACTCAGGGCTAGAGGGGCTGCTTGCATCAAGTTCTTTGATTGGTTCTACTGGTGTGTAATGGACATGTCATGGCCGGTAGGTAGAAGAGGACATCTCCCACTGTGTTATTATTTGATCTTCTATGGATTTGAATTCACTGTCAATGTTATGGAATGGCTTGTGTAGTACTACTAAATAGTCCAACAAAATTCATGAAATCTTTTGTCTTCTTTTACAGGATAGTTGTGAACTATGGGAGAGACTCCAAACAATTGCTTCTTTGGGTGCTCTTTCCATTGATTGTTTTTGTGAGATGCTTTAAATGTCCATTTTGGGTCACTTCCAATGAGAGGTATTGTCTCTCAGATGTAATGGGTCATACCATAAGTATCGATGTAGGTAGGTGATGTTGTCATTGATGTAGCTGAAACTAAACAAAGAAACATGTTGTAGTGAGGTGAAATAGCGTGTTAGGAGTGCCAATTTGTTCATAAAATATCTAAATATAAATATAATAGTAAATATAATTAATAATAATATAAATTTCTATAGTATATATATAATCAAATAATAAATATTTTAAAATCAATTATGTTTTAATATTTTAAAATTGAAATTTTATTGTAACATTTTTATATATATTTATTATTTGATTATATATGTACTTTGTATAAAAATTTTATATTATGAATAAGTTTTACTATTAAATTTAACTCTTAATTTTATTATTTTATATTTATAATATTAATTATAATCATATTACAAATAAATACTATTATATACAATATATAAAAAATATTATATACAATAAAAAGTATAATTTGATTTATATTATATAAATTATATTTTAAGTATTAATTATATATTATATTATATTTTTATTTGATATTTTTTATTATATATTATATTATATTTTTATTTAATATTTTTTAATATAAAATATAATATGCAATAAGTATAATCATAATAAATATTTTAAATATAAATTTACATTATATTAAATACCATATCATATAAAAATTTAAAAAAACCGTGACTTCAAAATTTAAAAAGCATGCAAAATAGTAAAAAAGGAATAATAATAATGTATTGTAATAAGACTTCTAGATTGAGACTGTCATTTTTTTAATCAACATTTCAGATCACTCTTTTCTCTATCTACATTGCGTCCTAATGATGGATCATGGAGTATGATCCAAAACGTTGATGTAAAAAACTGACATAGTCTTAATTGAGAAGTCTTATTACAATACTATCATGGACTATGAAAACTTCATGCTTTTAATACTAATGTAATTTTTATATATAAAATATTATATACAATAATAAGTATCATTATATATTATTTTATTTATAATTTTAATTTATATTATATAAATTATAAATTAAATATTAATTATATATTATAATATATTTTCTTACTTAATAATTTTAATATAAAAATATAATATGTAATAAGAATAATCATAATAATGTTTTTAAATATAAATTATATTATATAAAGTATAGCATATAATAAAATAAAAAACAAAGCTTACCAAATTGTGTAGTAGAAAAAAGGACCTTTGTTTGACATGGATTAATTCATGATAAATTAGACTTAATGAGGCCTTAATCTAGTATTGTGAGGCATTTTATGCATCCACACTAGGTCTTGGACCCTTGCAAATCGAATAACATGCTTTTAACGACGTCTTGTAAAGTGTTGTAAGATACTTTCACGCTTTTCTAGACTTAATGAACCCATTTATCCCTAATTCAACATTATAAAATGTGTTTCATAACATTATCACATAAATTTAGAAGGCTTGTAAAACAAATTTAATGATAAACTAGTGTTGTAATGTGTCTTGCACATTCACACTGGTTCTTGCGGCTTCCTAGGCTATATGGACCTCATTTTAGTGTTGTAAAGTGTATTTAATCACACTTTCACATTGAATTATGTGTCCCAAGCCCTAATTCACTTTTATATCATCATTAATAGGCCCTTATGACAACATACTATGTATCCCAAGGCATATTTTGAT
>VDFB02142973.1:32847-66925 GCA_007258455.2 Sequoia sempervirens | reverse complement strand
GAATTGATTTGAAGAATGAGTAATCTAAAATGATGTTTTTGAGCTAGATGCATAAAAAAAGTGTTCTAGAAACTTTCCAGACTTATACTATATGATACTAGGAGGATTAGGAAACAAAAAAATGAGGTTTTTGATGCAAGACCAGACAGTTAAAAATCTAGACAGGGATTGATTCGCCCAGCATGGCGAATGAGTTGCAATACTAGTTTTTTTTGCAAAATTTTAGAAATTTGGAAGTGTTTTTGATGTGTTTAATGTTGTAAGATGTAGAACTAAGATGGAGATGTATAATTTCAGAGGTTTTTAAGGAAATTGTATGCAAAAAAGCAAGAAAAATGACCCTTTTACTAATGCAAGTTTTTGAAATCCTATAATGCAAAACAATGCAAAATCTAATGAATGCAAGCTATTGCTAGGATGATGATGGATGCCAAATCAAAAAAGAAAGTGTTCTAAAATAAAGTTCACCAAAATGAACTATAGATTTTTGGCACCAATGCACTTCTCTAACTCTTTTAGGGTTTTCCACCTAAAAGGAGAGAGGTAGGGCCAAAAATGCTAAAGGTTTCATTCAAATTATGTTATGTATGATGTTATTTAGGCTATATGAGATTATCTAAATGAAAATAAGCTATGAAATTGATCGAATATGAATGTAAAACCTAATAAACAAGTGATGTTTGAAAACACATTATGTAATGCAACAATGAACTAGGAATGAATGCAAAACTCAATAAAAATGAACGAAACTGAAGGTGTGCACCTGAGATGTTGAAGGATGATAGAAATGACATTTGAAATTTTGTTGATGCTAAAATTTAGGCCTTGTGGGACTCATTCGCCATTCTAGGAAAATTAGTCCCAATTCTGGAAAATTGTACCGAGGCCCGTTTTAGCCAAATGGGTGTCCTAATCTACAAAAATCTTTAGAAAAAATGTACAGTGGGACTCATTCACCACTCTAGGCGAATTAGTCCATTCTAGCTTTTCTAAAAACTCAAAAATGGAATTTGTAGCTTTCGGTCTACTCAATTTGCACCTACAGGTGTCCCGGTCTGAAACCTTGATTTTTGAAGCTGTAAATGAATTTTTGTGTGAGTTTTGGCCTTGCAAAAGTGGAGATGACTTCAAAAAAATTTCAAAATAATCTTCAATAATGTCTAAGCCAACCAAGCACCTAAATCTGCAAACACACAAAGAAAGAGAAAGAAATGGTGAATGTTAGGGCATTAGGGGTTTTCCCTTTGGTCAACTTTTAGGCAATTAAACCAAAATGATGAAAAATATGTAAATGAAGCATGAAAAAATGGAGTTTTTACCTTGCTATGATGATTGAACTCTTGAATTTCTATAGCAAAACAAGAAGATTTTTCCCTTGAATGTCCTAAAAAGTGCTACCTTGGTGACTTAGAATGACAACACCTCTAGCTTTGCTTGACTTGAAATGGAAGAAAATGATGAATGAAGTTAAGCTATTATGAATTAGGGTCAAAATACTCTATATTTATAGGCAATCCTCACATAATTCTTACCCATTAATTGATCCCTATAAATGACATGGAGAAAAATTAAACTTAAAAAACCTAATTCTTCTCCCACTCAAACCAATGTGTGAAATAGGAGCCTATTAATGATGATATGAAGGTCAATTAGGCTTGGGACATAGAATTCAATGTAAAAGTGTAATTAAATACACTTTACAACACTAAAATGACATCCACATAGCCTGGGAAGGCACAAGAACCAATGAATGTGCAAGACACATTACAACACTAGTTTATCATTAAAAAAAAATTACAAGCCTTCTAAATTGATGTGATAATGTCATTAAACACATTTTATAATGTTTATTTGGGGAGAAATGGGTTCATTATGTCTAGAAAAGCATGAAAGTATCTTACAACACTTTACAACACCTTACAAGACATCGCTAAAAGCATGTTATTCGGGACGAAAGTGATTCAAGACCTAGTGTGGATGCATAAAATGCCTCACAACACTAGATTAAGGCCTCATTAAGTCCAATTTATCATGAATTAATCCCATGTCAAGCAAGGGGTCATTTTTTCTATGGCACAATTTGGTAAACTTTGCTTATTTTATTTTATTATATATGTTATATTTTATATAATATAAATTTATATTTAAAATGCTATTATGATTATACTTATTATATATTTATATTTTATATTAAAAATTATTAAATGCAAATATAATATAAGATATAATAAAAAAAAATATTAAATACAATGATAATATAATCTATAATTAATATTTAATATATAGTTAATATTTAATATATAATTTATATAATATAAATTGAAATTATACATAAAAATAATATATAATGATACTTATTATTATATATAATATTTTATATAGAAAAATTACATTGTTATTAAAAGCATGAAGTTTTCATAGTCCATGATAGTATTGTAATAAGACTTCCTGATTAAGACTGTGTCAATTTTTTAGATCAACGTTTCAAATCATACTCCATGATCCATCATCAGGATGACTTGTGGATAGAGAAAAGAGTGATCTGAAACATTGATGTAAAAAACTAACACAGTCTAAATCCAGAAGTCTTATTACAATACATTATTATTATTCTTTTTTTACTATTTTGCATTTTTTTTTAATTTTAGGTACAATTTTTTTTATATATTTATTATATGATATATTTAATATAAAGTAAATTTATATTTAAAATGTTATTATGATTATACTTATTACATATTATATTTTATATTAAGAATTATTAAATACAAATATGAATATAATAGATAATAAAATATAATATAATATAATTAATATTTAATATATAATTTATATAATATAAATTAAATTATATATAATATAATGATACTTATTATTGTATATAATATTTTTTATATATTGTATATAATAGTGTTTATTTGTAATATGATTATAATTAATATTATAAATATAAAATAATAAAATTAAGGATAAAATTTAATAGTAAAACATATTCATAATATAAATTTTATATAAAATACATATATAATCAAATAATAAATATATAACCTTTCTTGTCAATATTTCAATCTGCCAAAACACTAATAGATTCTTCCTCATCGATGGAGGAGCGTGTGGCCTGGTTTCAGCGCATGAAGGAATGCATTAGGAGGTGCGGCTCCGTGATGGCCTTTTAACAACCGTGTTCAAAGAGAACAAGACAACGGATCTCGTTTTGCAAGGGATTGGTCATGGAAGGGTCCGGTGAAAGCTAGAAACTGGATCAAGAACGATTTCTATGGTTTTAGGGAGGCTAGGGCAAGGAAGACCTCAAACTTTGATGGTTATAGATCTTTACATTCTGGGCAGAGAATGGACTTCAGGGCGATTTAAGAGAAATTCTGGCGTCCAAAACCATCCAAAGAAGTAGCTTCAGTCTTATAGGTATGCCCAAACTCTAGTTATAATAGGGTTGTGTCCATGGTGGTTGAAAATGAAGAATGGTGCGAATCTGTTCGTTTTCTCAAAGATAAGGCTTTTTTCATGAAATGGGGAGGCGCTTGGCCTGCTTTCTCAAAGATAAGTTCGTGGTGTAAAGAGCAGTGGGGGGAAGGTGTGGAGCTTAAAACTTTAGAAAATGGGTTTTATCTGGTTATCTGCTCCTCATCTCGTGATAGAGATTGGATTCTCAACAGTGGGCCTTTCTTCATGGAAGGGAAGGGTTTTTCCTTTAAGGAGTGGCAACCAAATTTTAAACCATGTGATGACCAATCCAGCATTGTCCCGATTTGGTTAAAACTTCCTGGCCTTCCTCAGGAGTATAAGGATCAGGAAACTCTTAAGTTTATTGGTAATAGGTTGGGTGGCTTTTTAATGGCGGAAGAAGCAGTTGACAAATCTGATCTCAGCATGTATATGAGAATCTGTATTAACTGGCAAACAGTTCATACTCTTCCAGATACCGTGGAAATCAAATCAAGTTCTGGTGTTTGGAATCAAAAGATTATGATTGAGAATATTATGGAATCTTGCTCAAAATGTAAAACTTCTGCTCACCCGTTTGGTTTATGTAAAGAAGGTGATAAAGGTAAAAAGACATTGCAAAAGCTGTTAACTGAAGAGATCATAAATATTTCAGAAGGTAACCATTGGGAATGGTAGTGGAATGATCTGGACTGGTTGGTTCGGTAGTCTCTTGAAAGTGTTCGCTCAACAAATAGCTGTTTTCATGTTTTAGGGGAAAGGGACCAAAAGGGTGATGTGGTTCTTTTGTCTGAAAATTTTAGTATGGATGCAAGTTTTGGTGTTAGGGAGGATTTGGCAGTGTCAGTAGGTTCTGGACTGAGGTATGAAGTTTCAATGTCTGCAGACCAGCTTCAGGGTGGGGAGTTTTTAGCAGCTGGGGATGTTCTGGCTGGTGAGTGCTGCTTGGGTGTGGAAACAAATGACTGCGCAGTAAATAGTAAGAAGGATGGCGTTCTCAGCCTAGGCAGAGAAGAGAGTTCAAAGGTAGTATCTGGTGAAAAAAGAGAGGGGAACATACATATTTCTTCAGAAAAGGCTTCCCTAATTTCGGCCTCAGTTTTGCATCCAGCAGAGTTGGTTATTCCTGTTGCACAAGAGCATAATTTTAGGGACGTGGTTCATTGCTTTAGAAAAGATATTATAGAGGCAGATGAGGAAGACCCTTTGTATAAGGATATTCAGATATCTCCCATCAGAAACCTTGAGAGCTCTTTCGAAGGAGTGAAAGACAGCGGAGGTAATTCCTTAGACTCAGAATCAGAGGATGATTCAAATGATTTTCTGGATGGGGAGGATATCTTGGGAATACATTCTAGCGCAGGTGTTTCCGGGACAAGGTCTTTAGACCAAACATCCTCTATGCAAAACAAAGTCAAGGTGGGTGAAAAGAAGAGGCGGGGACCTAAATCCAACAGGGTTAAGTTGGAACTGGCGGGTAATGCTGCCGGCCAAAGCAAATTGAGATCGGGAAAAGGTTATGCCTTTTCCCGGAGGCAATGAGAACCCTATCATGGAATGTCAGGGGCTGCAATGCCCCTGAAAAGATTCGCTTGGTCAAGAGGTGTCTTGATCAAGTAAGGCCGGATTTAGTTTTGCTTCAAGAGACTAAGCTAAAGGTGGATGGTTTTGTTTCTTTTTCCAGACGTTTTCCTCAGTGGAATTGCAATTTTGTTGAGGCTCTGGGAGCCTCGGGGGGCCTTGCTGTTCTATGGCGGGTCTCTGTTGTTGAGGTGGAAGTGGTGAAATAGGATTTTTGGTGGCAGCTTCTGAAAGTTTTCTCAAAACAGCTTAATGTAAGCCTCTTTATTTTAAATGTGTATGGTCCGAATAATCCAAGTTTAAAGAGACAGTTGTGGCATGATTTGTCTGAAATTTTAAATCAAGATATGGTCAATATGTATATCATCAGAGGAGATTTTAATGCTCTTCTTCGCCCTTCTGATAAAATGGGGGGTGCTGGTTGGAATGGTCAAAGTCACAAGGATTTTAGTGCCTTTGTGTTGGAAAATGGCCTGATAGAGCTTCCTTTCAGATCGGGAGATTTTACCTGGAATAACAGGAGAAGTGGTTTTTTAAATATTGCTGAGAGGTTAGACCGCTTCTTTATTGCTGGGGATTGGTCTGGTTCTCGTTGGACTTGTATGGCTGAGATTCTTCCGATCACTGGTTCTGATCACTACCCAATCTGTGTTAGGATGCAAGATGACACCGCTCCTGATAGATGCCCCTTCAAGTTCGAGGCTATGTGGTTGAGGGACAACAATTTTAACTCGCTTGTGGAGAGCTGGTGGAGGCAGCGTCATTTTATAGCTGGTAATAAAGCTTTTATCTTTTTCAAAAAATTGCAGTTTTTGAAGGAGCAAATTAAAAATTGGAATAGAGATTCTTTTAAGAATATTTTCAGCGAGAAGCTTCGGCTTGAAGGGGAGTTAAAGGTTTTGCATGAACAAATCATCTCCCAGGGGATGGATGAAGAAGCTTTTAGGTGTGAGCAGGTCTTAAATAAACTTTATGCTGAGGCTCTTGCAAGGGAGGAATCCTTTTGGAAACAGAAATCTCGAGAGACCTGGCTTAAGGAAGGGGACAGAAACACAAAATTTTTCCACACCTCGGTTAAAGTTAGGAGAACTCATAACAAGATCTTTTCCATCAAAAATGGTAATGGGGTTGTGCTTTCTGGGGCAGATCAGATTAATTCGGAGGCGGTGAGTTTTTTCTCCAGCATCTTTAATGGTGATGTTGGTGTGTCCAATGGCCTCAACCCAATCCTGAATGTTATTCCCAACTGTATTGCTGAAAACCAAAATAAAATGCTATTGGCCCCTGTTTCTATGGAGGAGGTAAGAAGGGCTGTTTTTGGTTTAGGGGCTGATAAATCTCCTGGACCGGATGGGTTCCCTGCCCTTTTCTATCAAAAGTTTTGGAGTGTTTTAGCTGATGACATTCTGGAGGTTGTTGAAGAATCTAGAAGGGGGGGTTTCATCCTTAAAGATTTCAACAACACGTTTATTGCTTTGATCCCTAAGAAGGCTGTTGTTTCGTCCTTTGAGGATTTCAGACCGATTTCCCTTTGCAACACTATATACAAAATTATTTCGAAGGTAATAGCAAATAGGCTGAAAGTTGTTTTGGATTCTGTGATTTCTAATGAGCAGAGTGGCTTTGCTCCTGGGAGGTCCATTTATGAGGGTATCATTTTAGCTCATGAGGCAGTTCATTCCATCCGTTTGGCAAAAACTGAAAGGATGATGGTGAAGATTGATATTAAGAAAGCATATGATGAGGTAAATCGGGGCTTCCTTCTTCAGGTGCTATCAAAATTTGGTTTTAATTCAGCATGGATTGATTGGGTTAATAGTTGTATTAGTTCTCCTCGTTTCTCTGTGCTTGTTAACGGAAGTCCTCAGGGTTTCTTTGACTCAAACAAGGGGATTAGACAAGGGGATCCTCTATCCCCTTTTCTCTTTATTATTTTGGCTGAAGTTCTTGGAAGGCTGATCACTTTGAAGTGTGGTGAGGGGCAATGGAAGGGCATAAAGATTGCTGAAGGGGTTGAGCCGCTTTCACATCTGCAATTCGCGGATGACACCTTTCTTGTTGGGGAGGCCTCGGTAAGGGAAGCACGGGTGATGAAACAAACTTTAGATGTTTATGAGCAGGCTTCGGGGCAGCGTGTCAATTGGCACAAATCAGAAATTTTTTTCTTTAATTCTGCCCCAGCAATTCAAAGAGCGGTGTGTAGAGTTCTTGGTATGAGAGTGGGTAACCTTCCAAGCAAGTACTTGGGAATTCCACTTTTCGGTGGTGCTAACAAGTCGGATTTATGGAAGGGACTTGTGGACAGCTGTTTATCTAAATTGGATGGTTGGAAAAGCAGATGGCTCACTTCTGCCGGAAGGATTCTGATGCTAAGAACTGTAATTTCAGCTATTCCAATCTTTTCTATGATGTGTTTGAAGATCCCTAGCAAGGTTATTAAGATAATTAATCAGCGTATGAGGAAGTTCTTCTGGAATGGTGTTAGTGAGCAGGATAAAGTTCCTCTTTTGGCTTGGGAAAAAATTTGTTTATCAAAAGGTAAAGGTGGGGCTGGTATAAGGGACTGGCATAAAATGAATGAAGCTCTTGGAGCTAAATTGGTATGGAATATTTACTCTAACCCAAACCAGCTATGGGTTCGAGTAATGAAAGCTAAATATCTGGACTCTCTGGATAATCACAGAATTTTTACAATCAGAAATCCACCTAAAGGCTCAGCAGTGTGGAATTTCATATCAAGCTGTAGAGAGGTAATCATTAATCATGTTACTTGGCAGATTGGTAACGGTGAAAAAGAAAAATTTTGGGATGATTCTTGGGCAGGGTTTCCAGCTTTAAAAGAGAAGGAAGGCATGATGGAGATCAGAGACAGGCTGGTGCCCCTCTGGGGTGACAAAGTCCGGGACTACTTGGTGGTAAGTCATGGTATCTTAGGGGAAGATTGGGGATGGAAGGATTTGTCTGGTATAGGACTGTCAAAACAGCAAGAAGAGCTTTTAAAAGTTTCTCTTGCTCAGCGGAAACCTCTTATCACCGGAAGTGAGGATCGTGTTATCTGGTGTGGGGCTCGTGATGGGGTTTACTCAATCAAACTGGGCTATCAGCTGCTCGAAGGGAGGGAGAATGCACAGGTTGGGAAATGTGGTCTTTATTGGAGCAAGAATTGTCTTCCTAAGGCGGGTGTCTTTGCATGGTTGGCCGTAAAAGGTAGGATTCTTACCGATGAGATAAGGAAACGTCTTGGTTTTGCTGGTCCTTCAAAATGTGTAATGTGTGGATCGGCGGAGGAAATTGTAGATCATCTTCTACTTCATTGTGAGGTTGCCTCAAAGTGTTGGTCTTTGCTTAAAGGGAATTTGAATTGGCATGGGCCAATGCAAAACACGCTAAGTGGGGTTTTTGAAAGTTGGCCTTTGCCTCCAAGGAAATCTTCTTTATCAAGTATATGGATTTCAAGTCCATCTTTGCTAGTGTGGGAGGTATGGAAAGAGAGAAACCGAAGGATTTTTATGGACAAATGGGAAGATGAAAGAAGAATTATTGGCAGGATAAATCAGGCAATTGAGGAGGTGGTTGGGGCTGCAGCTTCCCAATCAAGGGCGGTTGCCCTTCCTTTTACTTTAGAGGATAGAAGGATTCAAAGGTTGTGGCCTGGAATAAAAATCAGGCATGGGGCTTGGGCTGATATTCCGGATAGGAAAAAGCCACAGTTAATTTCATCGTGGGAACCTCCTTCTGAAGGATGGCTTAAGGTAAATTTCGATGGTGCTGCTCAACCTAATTCGGGTCCCTCTGGGGCGGGGTTTGTGGTAAGGGATGAGAAAGGAGATTTGATAAAGTTTGGTGCAAAGAGATTAAAGTGTGGCACAAACAATGAAGCTGAAGCCTCTGCTGCGCTCTTGGCGATTCGTGTTGCTCGGTCTTCTAGAGTCAGGAAGTTGCATTTGGAGGGTGATTCTTTGATAATAATTCAGGCTATTAAAAATGGGGGGATCAAAGCTTGGCATTTGCAGGGGTATATTTCTCTGATCTTGAGTGAGTTGAATTCTTTTGAGGAATTCATGGTCAGCCATATTAGAAGAGAGGGTAATGGTGTTGCTGATAAACTCTCTAAATGGGCTCTAAGTTTTGATCAGGTTGGAGAGGTGCGTTTGGAAGATTGCCGGAATTGGGTATTTCTAGAAAATGCGTAATTTCCTGATTTTTGTGTATTCCTTTTTGAGAGCTGGATGGTTTCTTTTGTTCTTCTGGCTGCGTTGGTGGCATTTTTGAGTTTGCCTCGGTGGTTTGGTTGTTGGGGCTTTTGAAAGGTGGTTGGAGTTCCCCTCTTTTAATTGCTAGTTTCTCTGAAGTATGGCATCCCCTATCTTTTTATATACTGGAAGTACGTTGGTGGTGGGGCTGGGTTGGCTGGTGTGATTCTTTTTAGAATGAGCCTTTTTATTCTTCCTATTCGTGTGTGCTCTGCTACTCCCCTTTTTCTGCGTGGTTTTGGTGTAAATGAATGTGATGGCGCTTGAGCTTTGAGGAAGGTCGTGGTTTCTTTCTGCCTTTAATGGTTGATGGCGGGGGTGGCTGTTGCTGGTGGTGCGGTGGTTTTCTTTTTGTTTGGCGTTTTGAAAATGACGCCCAAAGGCGTGTAAGTTGTTTTCAGCTTTCTTTGATGAGTTGAATACTCTGGTGTTGGGGGCTTCTTTTGTCTTAGTGGTGGCTATTGATGCACATACATGGCGCTGTTTCTGCTGTTTATGGTGGATGTGGTTTATGTTTATATTCTAAGCTTCCTATGCCCCCTCTCCCTTGAGATGGGTTGTAATGTTGGCTTCTCTTGGGGGTTGTTGTCGTTGTGGCTGAGGGTTGTCTTTTTTGGAGTAGTTTGTTGCTGATAGGGTTGGGCCTTTTGTTGTTGATGGAGCTTTCAGACTCCTTACTTTTGTATTATTCTTATATATTAATAAATAAATTATATTACCGACCAAAAAAAATAATAATAAATATATAAAAATGTTACAATAAAATTTCCAATTTTAAAAATATTTATTATTTGATTATATATGTACTTAATAGAAAATTTATATTATTATTAAATATTTACTATTATATTTTATATTTAGATTTTTTATCAACAAGTTGGCACTTTTCCCTAACCTACTATTTCACCTCACTAGAATATGTTTCTTTGTTTTAGTTTTGGCTACATCAATGACAACATTACCTAGGTCTACATCGATAATTATGGCATGACCATTACATCTAGAGACAATACCTCTCATTGAAGTGACCCAAAAATGGACCTTTAAAGCATCTCACAAAAATAATTAATGGAAAGAGCACCCCAAAGAAGCAATTGTTCGAGTCTCTCCATAGTTCACAACTGTCCCTGCAAAAGAAGACAAAATCTTTCATGAATTTTGTAGGACTGAACTAGTACTACACAAGCCATTCCATAGCATTGACAGTGAATTCAGATCCATGGAAGATCAAATAATAACACAGTGGGAGATGTCCTCTTCTACCTACCAGCCATGACATGTCCATTACACACCAGCAGAACCAATCAAAGAACTTGATGCAAGCAACCTGTCTAGCCCTAAGTCTACAATGCAAGAGGACAACCATGGTGAATGGAAAGTACTAGCAAGTCTATATCCAAACCCTCCTATACATCTAGATGCACTAGTCATGCTTGGCCAATGTGACTTTGACCTAAACCATGAATGGGGAGATAGCCACTTCAACCCACAACAACAAATTGGAGCTACTACTTTCATAGACTCTAACCACATAATATTTCAAGTACACCATGTTTGCAATGAACACAACAAAACCACCCTCTCCACAGACCAACAAAAATATTACAATATAGTTTTGTCCCATCTAAGTAATAATCCTTTGCAACCACCACTTAAATTAATTGTTCAAGGAGCTATAGGAACTGGAAAGTCACACCTTATAAATAAAATGATTGCACTCATGAATTCAACACCAACTCGCCAGTCACCATTACTACTTCTTCCACCTACAGGTGTTGCTACATTCAACATTCAAGCATCAACTATTCATTGCACCCTTCGAATACCAATCAAAGAAATGATGACCCCCCTGCAAGGAAAACACTTGCAACCTTTCAAGAAAGCATGTACTTCATTCAATACATTTTGATAGATGATATGAGCTTCATTGGGCCCAAGTTGATAGAATGAATTGACATTAGGCTACGTGAAGCATTCCCCAGCCACAACCAACTACTATTTGGAGGGCGATCGATCATTCTCTTTGGTGACCTAGGCCTACTAGCTCTAGTCAAAGATATCCACATGTATGCTTCTAATTCCTATGGAGGAAAACAATGGTGCACCTTCACAACAGTGATAACATTGACACAAATATTCTAACAAATTGGTGACGATCCTTCCCAAATTGCTTTTTGTGGACTTCTCTCAAATCTCCAAAATGTAGAGCCTACAATAGAAGATCTTGGCAAGTTCTAATGTCATGTTCAAGTTCCTCACTCACCTCTATAGAAAACTCAACTTTCTCAGATGCCATACATCTATTTTCAACAAATGAAATGTTCTTACTACATAATAAACGTATGTTTTTGTCTTTGGCAACACCTATTCCACTATCCATTGTAGAGCAACTTAGGGGGTTACTATACTCAAATCTAGATGAAGAACAAATTCAAGCTACTAATACTCTTGTCTATTGGTCAAGAAGTTATGTTGTGCTCAAATTTATGGGTGGAAACAAGGCTCATGAATGGTGCACTTGGTCAATTCAAAGCAATTATATATGGCGAAGGAGAAAAACCACCTCAACTTCCCTTATTTATTGTTGTTCATTTCAAAAATTAAATTGGACTGGATTGGGATCATAACAACCCAAGAAATTTACCTATAACCCCAGTGAGTCATGGCTTTCACTGTCAAATTCCACTAAAATGACATGGGCCTTGACAATTCACAAGTCACAAGGACTTACACTACAAATGGAAACAATTGATATTGACAACACTGATTGACAAGGGTTGACATTCATAACTATTTCAAGAGTTTGTGAACTATCGTGCATTCACATACAACCTTCCTTCACATTCCAAATAAAAAGGAACGAGGAACGTTTGAATGCAATATCACAAAACAAAAATTCACAAACCTAAAGGAGGTTACGCTAACAACATGTATGCCCCTTTATTTATCTCATATCTGCATTATCAACTAAGCTTGATGAAAAACAAATCAACACAAAGTTAAAATTATTTTCCAATGTAAATTATATCTATTTGGGTCTGCCATAATAGTAGTTTACACTTTCGGGAGATCCTATTTTTTATTGAAATCACATATTTTAGAAAATATAATGATTTAAGCCTTGAAAAGTTCCATTTAAAGTTCCAATTGAAAAGGTTTTATCAAACCACCTTAGACAAGCCCCCTTAGAGGAGCCCGCTCTTTTTAAATATACCTATAAGGGGTCTCCTTTACACCTATCAAATGTGATTAAAACCACTTTTGATTTACCTTTAGGATCAAATGAATTCATTTAAAAATAATAATTGTAAGTATGTGGTGTATTATAAGCTGGTATAATTTAATTAAATTTAATTTGATTATTAATTTTTTTTATTTCTTACGAATGTAGTTTTTTCACCAAAAATCAAGCTCTTTGTTCTTCATGTGGAAAATAGAAGATTATCCAAAAAATTGAAAAATAACATTTCACCGGATATTGCGTCCTTGATCCAACAAAAAAAAATTAGTTTCAATACATACAAAAAAAGTTACCACGTTATCGGTGTATTATGTCTAAATTATAATTGGTTTGATTTGAAACTTGATTAAGAAAAAATATTCAATAAAACTCTATGAAACCAATTGGAAGCACTAGATATCATAGTTACAAATATAAATTTGAAAAAAATAGAATTTTATCCTTCATGGAAAAAAATTTATGTGTTATATAGTGAGCATCACTCTTTAAAATGTTGTTTTCTAAAAACTAGTTTTAAAGGAATGGAAAAATAAATTAAGTAATTCAAAATTTTGAAAAATATATATTTAAAATCTACAAACAAATTTCACGAAACTCTAGTTTGCATCATCTTTAAAATTCCTCAGGTTTGGCAGCTATAGGTGCCCAGAAAGTGAAAGATTTAGTTAAAATAAATTATTTAGTGTCCAATTTGTTAAAAATTTATGAAGCCACTATTATTGGGATCACCCATTGCTATTACAAGTTCCTCTTGAATCACTTACACTATGTTTCCCATTATGAACATCCACAAATTAGCTCTACCAAAGGTGAGAATGAGTTTATTTAATTTACAACTTCCACATAATTTTAACTACCAAATATCGCTCAAGTCTATTATTTGAAACAGATACAATGGAGTTGATGATTATATGTCAATGCTGCAAAAAAAAGTAATTTATATCTATAGTATTATGTTTAAAACCATTTATATTTACAACATTGTATATATCACAAATGTATCTGTTAGCAATTTACATTTTATATCAAGTGGTTAATCGCTATCATTTGTACAATCAAATTCTCTTCTGACTAATACCATGATTTTTTCCAAAATCAAGCATCTAACTATAATTAACCTATGACACATTATTCAATTTTAACCAGATTTCCCTACACAATAATTGATTTGTATTTTATGAAGTTATACATCTTTTACAAACCTTCCACATAAACTAACATGGAAAAAGCCTTAATTCTAACAATGTGATTTTTTTTCTCGTATGACATTTTCAAATTTCTACAAATTGATCTACTCAATTTTAGAATTCTCATAAAATTATTTGGCATACCCATTGCACAAAATAGCCTTGCTAGTTAATAAATAAATTGGTAAGGTTGGTTTGAAATTTGTTACAAAAAAGTACTATTATTACATGGGTTGTAGTATTTTCATCTCTCTCTCTCTCTCTCTCTCTCTCTCTCTCTCTCTCTCTCTCTCTCTCTCTCTCTCTTTCAATATATTGATATTTTTCATTGAATATGAAAAACACGCATAGATTAATTGTTGTAAGAAAATAATGTGGTATGTTGTTATAGATGTTAGCTCTCCAAATCTGCACCCTAAATGCTAAGCTTTCAATGAGAACTCAACATATTTGGACTAACATGGGACTACTTTTAGGCTGTGGGTAACCTATTTGAAAGTAGACCTCTGGATTATGGGCCAGCTTCCCCTTTTGATGGTGTCACCTAAACTATTCTTTGCTAAGAAAAGGGGAGAAAGAAGCATGAAAAGAAAACTAACCCCTATGGTGATGCACCTAATGATATCTCTCATACCCATACAACTGCTTCTACACACAAGAATGGTCAATAACTTAATAGTGGTTTACACAACTCAAAACTCCATATGCCTTTGCAACAGTGTTTCATATAACCAGGCTAAAAATGTCATGGACAACATCTAGAAGGAAGAAAATGGCATCCTCACAGCTTAGACTTTATCCTAAACTAACTCAACACACCTTATGACCTGTAAATTCATACTAACTACATAAAGGAAAAGAAAAAAAGGACAAAATCAAAGGGAAAACAATTCTACCATAAGATTTCGTCAACCATTTATAAAGCTTTCACAATAAACAGTATAATGAGAAGGTAAAATATATTAACTTATTCATCAAAAAGGTGTTACACTATTGCATAAGTCTACAAATTTGAGTTACAATTCTATCCTCTATCTGGAAAAGGCTCCAAAAGCCACAATGTCAGCAAGAAGAAAGAAAAGAACTCCCCCCAAAAACTCAAGTATGAAGATACTTAAGCAAAACTGAAACCAAAAGCCCACACAAGTCCTTTCTAGAAACCCTAAGTCAGATGAGACACCAAAGCCAAAATAGAAGCTTCTAAAAACACTCCAAAAGGTCCTCCAAATGCATAAAAGTCAAGCCATGACTTTACCCACCAGAAAAGCATGACAAAAAACCTCCAAAATGGCCCTCTTTCCTCCAAATCAGTCAAATACATCCTCCCACACCTTTTCCATGTTGACCAGTCATCACCAAATCTAGACCCACACACAAGTCATGCAATATGTGTGTTTTGAGTCACAAGACTCAAAAAAGCATTACAGATAATGACTTTAATTAAGTGATTTATAAAACATCACTTAGTCAAGTCATTTTACATTCAAAGTACAAAATAAGGGGCCCACCATCTTCTTGTGTTACATTTGCATTAAAAGGAACAATAAAAGTGATTTTCAAATCACTTACATGATATCTTCAAATATGAAATAAAATGTAACATGTAATGTCATGTTTAAAAGCTTTCAAAAGCTTCAAAGGCATTGACCAACTCAACCTACCTTATTCTACATTCTTGACAATACACACATGGGCAATATCCACTAGCTCACAAAAACATCAAAGAGCTCCAAACAGCTTAACCAAAAGGTCAACCTCCAAATTCCTCAGAAAGCAAATCCCAAGTTACATGAAGCTAGGCAAAAATCAAAGGCACCACACATAGGTCACATGGCATACTCCATATTACATACTCCATTTTTGTTTTAAAAAAAAAACACCTAGCAATGAGTAAAAATAAAGGGAAACCCCCTAAGGCATAAAATGCCTAAGTGATAGCATATGATGTAACATGGAGACTAGCAAAGTTTTCAAAAAATGGGAAAGTTTCTAAGGCATAGAATGCCTAAGGGAGAATATGTTTCAGCCCCCACATTTCTCATGTGTTTGATTTTTTTTTAAACAAGGGATAAAAATCCCATCAAAATGCAAGGGAAAGGTCAAACCCTAATGATAATGCCCAAAATGATGGAAAAAACATCATCATTTTGTCGGTTGGAAAACTAGAGCAAAGCTTTGCTGCCATGGGGGTTCAGTCTTGAGCTCTACAAATGGAAATTTTATGGCCGATTCTTGGCACTTTTCAAGTGGTTTCTCTCAGAAACAATAGGTAAATGCATTTTCATAATTAAATGGGATTTTCTTGATATTTGGACAGCAATTTCATGCTTTAAAGTTGCGGCCCTAAGTGCATTTCTGATGCAATTGTTTGACTCCACATTCTTCTATGTTATTCATTTGTTTTATCCGCCATGATAGAAGCTCTTTGAGGCTCGAATGGAGGCTTTATATGGCAAAAACAACCTATCTTTTGATTGGAATGAGCAACTTCTAGCTCAGGTAAGTTTCACCTCAGAAATACATTTCCATTTTTTGCAAACACAGCTCAAACTTGAGCTTCCATACAAGTAAACTTCTAAAAGTTAGTTTCTTCTCCTGTATTTAAAGTTTGAATCAAAAAACCCCAAGCTATTCATTGTTTTGTGAAGAAAATTTGTTGCTCTGGCCACAGCCATGAAAAGAGAAGTAGGGTTTTTCCAATGCATTTTACTACTTGCCATTTTTGAATCTGCATTCACCATAAACCCAACTGGGTTTTGTTTCCCTTGTGACAGAAAACACATTTTCTATGTTGATAAGACATGCAATATTATAAGGAGGATGAGATTCATGAGAGGGTATTCGGTTAAAACAAAGCTATCTTTTTCGAGCATTCCACAAGACTATGTTGTTCTGAAACCTTTACTTTGTATTTCATTAGCTCGAGCTTAACTATGGGTTTCATAGCTCGACCCCTTTTCTTTCAAAACCCTGTGTGCATCATGAATTTTTACATTTTTTCTTTCAATAACTAGTATACCTTCCATTTTCAAATACATCTTTCATAAAGGAATCAATTCATGGTTCTCTCTCTCCATGCTTATACTTGGCATTATCATCTCCAATGGCAGTATGATCCAAATGGGAAACTACATTCCCCACACCACCCAGTTCAATCTGTATCTTATTTTTGCACTTGACAGTATCATCTCTGACTACAATATGATCAACTGGAGCTACAACATTCCCTGTAACAACCTCAAATTCAATATTACAGTGATTTTTATACTCATCATTCTATATACCACCCTCAAGTTCATTCTCCTGCCCATTTTCAGCACACACAACTCCATATACTTCCAGTTTAGAAGCAAACTCCCCTTTTGTCTGTATGTAAATATTCTTTGCATCTGAACTATCACAATTGATATTGTCATTGGTCGAGATTATCCCAGATTCAGTTCCTTTAGCCTCTAAAGAAACTCCATCAACTCTTGATTACTTCAAGAAGAATGTTGTCTCTCCTTATCCTCTGCATTCCTTGAAATTTCAATAAGGAGGAAATTTCGATTACTGGAAGCCCTCCTCTTCCAGAAATGGTTTCCTCAAATGGTATGTTTTCTATCACACTATCACTATATGTTTTGTACAAGGTACAGATTGGAGTATCCAGCCAGGCATTATGGTGTCTAATAACTCTTAAGATTTCCAAAAGAATTTCTTCTTTAACACAAAGACATTCCTCCATATGGTGGGTGTTCACAAAGCAAGACACCATAATCATAAGAGCTTGATTCTCTAGATTTACTTAATAGGAAAGCCCGCATTCTCAAAGAACAAGGATACTCCCACCACACAAACTACAGTAATTCTAGAGCATTTCTAATAAATTCAAATCCAAGATTGCTTGTATCTTGGTGTTCTGGTGCTCCATCAAAAATTTATATACATGTTGAATCATGCTAGATATACAACATACAAATGCCACAATAGTCGAGAGTCACCTAACAATTTATCTAAGAGTGTCCGCTTGATAGCTTGGCTTGAAACCTCAAACTGTAGGAGTACATCGTAGTATAAGAAGGTTCTGTTGCAAAGCAATGTGTGCCCTGGTCTTTTTCACTACATTCATTGTCATTCTCAGTATGTAGGACACAAACCACTGTATTTTCCTTTTACTTTGCAATGGTGTTGTATTAATACAATTATTTGTAAGATTTGCAGTCATGTGCATCATTGCGACCACAATCATGCCACATTTTATTTCAACTGTCCATGATAGATCAATTCAACATAACTCTAAACTTGATCACAAAGATGATGGCCAAATCTGCCCATCTTTTCATCCAAGTATAAAAGTCTCACCATGCTTTGTTAAGAAAATTTTGCAAACATCCTCAATGGATTTAGATGTACTATCATATTTTTATGGTAACTATTTTGCTACCATTCTTGAATGATGCTTGCAACTTACTCTTGATCTTCCTTTTACTCTTTGTGCATCATTCATATGTATTTTTGGCTCCAAAGTTGTCCTTCATTTACCTTGATTCATGCTGTTTGGAGAAAGGTCCTATATTAAACTCATCTTATGGCTGTAATGCATTATTCTCATTGAGTTCTTTAGATGCTTGAAGCTGCCCTTTATGACTGTGATATTTGTATGATGTATCTATCTAAGATGTTCATGGATCACTGTTTATTCCATTTTGTGAACCTCTATCTATGTTTATTGTTGTACTTTAATGTTCATGCTCTTCATACATTTAGATCATTGTGACTAGTACATCATCATAAGGCATTGTATATTTGATTGTTTTGTCACAAGGTATGCACTGTGGGGGGTATTGCATTCAAACCTTAGAACCTTTGCCACCCCATATCATATATCATTGTTGTTGTCCTATTGCATGAGATCATTGTGAATTGCCCCTTACCAATGAAAATGACCTTCACTTTTAATTCATTTTCACAATTACACCTACGAATGAACACTATTAATCCCCTTTGCCTCTTGTAGCTCTTGCAAAGGTGTTTTCCTTGTACTTGTATCATGACCTTGATTCCACCATTGTTCTTTTCTCTATTATGTGTAACAAATACACAGTCTCCTCATTCTAACTTTATTGGATAGCCACCTGTCACATATGTGGGTGACCCAACAGCCCACTTTCCTATGTGATGTGTGACTACTCAATAGGGTTACAGTGAGAGGGGCTTGACAAGAACTTGAAATGCTTATTTATTGTTTAATAGATGCATAATTGAAATTGATGCATCTTTTGAATCTGATAATGAAAGTTGATCAACTGGTGTATTCCATATTGATTTAATGCATTGATAACTGTAAATCTTTGATCAAGTTGCCAATTTCCTTCTTCTTCAAAGCATGTTGAGCTCTACCCAGGGAGCCACATCAACCCACATGTATTTAATCTAATCAAAACAGTTTGTTTAGCTAGATGTTTTATGTTTATTTTGAGACATCCAAGGTTTGCATGCTTATTTAATGCACTTATGGATAGTTTATACATGTAGTAGGTGTGTATGTATGATTGAATATTTTATTGCTTATTTCACCTAACATCATGTTTTTTAATATATTTAATGGCATGAAACTTGCATAGGCAATGAGTTCATTATTATTTCTCTTTTTCTACTCATTCATGTATGAATTGCTTCATTTATTGAATAAGAAGTTAGTCCCTTGGCTTGTGAGGGACATGTACATTTCAATGATTATCAATAAAAGCTACATTTGTATATCTATGATTCTCTTTCTCATTTGTTGTAATACAACATTGAAATGAAAAATGTAATCTGATTCATTTGACAATCACTCTTTCATGCATATTGAAACTAGATTTAATGGTTTGTCTTTTAAATGTTTTAAGCAACCTAAAGAACATCCAGCTAAGTTTTGATTTCAATTAAAAGCTATTTCAACAAATCAGTTATTTGCTTATGGCGTGTTGATTTCAACTCATCAGTTCTTTTGTCAAAGTCATCATATGAACACTGACCTTTGAGACCCACAATTCCCCACAGAACCGCGTACAAATCTGCTATAAAACCAAAATTATAAGGGATTTATGATTATCTTAATTTAGTTAGCAATAAAAAAAAAAAGGAATTGAAAGGGCTTAGATCCTTTTACAAAGAAATCATTAAGTAAATAGTACTTAAAAAAGAGGAATAGCAATAAAATAAAGGAACTACAATTACACAACAAAAGAAGCGCTTAATTATTGACAACCATCTTTAGGAGCCCACTAGCAACATACTATTCTTTGGTGAGAAATTTGACGTAATCAATCAAAGATATCCTAGGGTATCCACTTCTCCAATTCTAGTATCATCACCTCTCATTTTTAGAAGCATTTTTTAATACATTAAGGCTAGTTGCAAAAGAAATTATGGTCTACTTGTTAAAATTGACAATTTGGGATAGGTTTTCATTAAATCATCTTAGTTCTTTTGTAGTGTGTGAAACATCAACTAATTTCTCCCAATTTTAGAAGGTGGTAAATAATTTTTTAATTCTTGTTATATGTTTTCATTCACATGGGTGTTGGTCTATTTCTTGGATTGTTTACACACTATCATCTATTTTTCTTGCACTTTGAGCTTGGTGTTTTAGAGTTGTGAAAGAAATCATTTCATTACATTATTTTGGAGATCATTTTTTTTTCATATATATCCACATAATATTTTAGTTTTTATAGTTGGGGTAGTCCAAGTCTTTCTAATTAGAAAGGTGTCAAGGAGTCCTAGACTCCACAAGCATAGTCACATCATAAGCTATCTTATAGGGTTGGGGGGTAGGGCGATCCCTCTGTCTTATATCTCAGGTTCATGATCATAATTTTTTTAATAGGTTGGATAGGGCTAGGAGGGTTAGGATTAAGGTACCATCATTCTTATAAATCTTGTGTATTCAATTATTCTAACACATTGTTTGTAAATGCATTCATAAGGGATGTGAGATCCATTAGCAATAGTAATTAATTAATTATTATTTGCTTGTTAAAATAATATTATAATTTCACATGAGGTGATAAGGTTAATCTTGGGGTGTCTCCTATTTATAGGGAATAAAAAATAAGGTACCCAAAATATTTTTTTTGTCAATGATGACTTTTTGTAAGAGTCTTGATTTAACATGTTGAAGGTTTATTCCCAAGATTGAGGAATGATTTTTTTCCAAGATTGAGGCATGATTTAGATTGGGTAGGTGACATTGATGGTAGAAGATCCACCAATGGATATGTTTTCACAATGTTTGGTGGTGCTATTAATTAGATAAATAAGAATTGTAGTCACTATCCATGACAAAAGAAAAGTACATGGAAGCTAATCGTGCTTGTAAGGAATCCATTTGTCTTAAGAGATTATGTTTTGATGTTGGACTTGATGCAATCTTGATTACTATTTATTATGACAGTCAGAGTGTCATATGTTTGGTGAAGAATCTAACCTTCCATACAAGGAAAAATCATATTGATGTCTAGTACCATTTTTTTCTTGACATTGTAGATAATGGGAGGAAAAATTTAGAGAAAGTTGACACTTTGGTGAATATTGCAAATTACCCAACAAAGCTTCTGAGAATAGAGAAGTTTGTATAGTGTTTGAGTCTCTAGGCCTTATGGCCCTTAGTAATTGATTTATTATTTTATTTTTATCTCTTGAAAGGTGTTCAACAAGTGGGAGAATGTTGGGATTAGGGTGCCTATGTGATTTCATGTTTATCTAATGATGTCATCTTGTGGACCTAGTATGGTGAGGATTCATCGTACATGTAAGATGACTAGGATGACATGCATCCCCAATTTGAAAAGATATGAATCCCACTTTGTGGGACCCTTTATGAAGATTGCTTTGTGGTATGTGTCATAAGATAAAATTCTATGACATATATAATTGATTATGACAATTGTAAGAGTTGAAAATAGAAAAAGAAAATATAGGTGGGACCCATCTATGTAGGTGCTTATACATGCAAGGGTGTTGCATGCATTAGGTGTCTTGCATGTTGAGGTGGTGATTGACATGTAAGGGGGTCAAGAGTCTATTTCTGGATTGAAATTGTGTCAATTTTTTATATCAACATTTCAGATCATAGACATGCAAAGTTACAATTTTGCATGCATGTAGGTAGTTGGATTTTGTCATGTGGCATTCTATAATTTCCACTTCTAGAAGCTTCATACTTTACAATGTAAACTCTATAAATATGATTCTTGTGGAGTAGTTTGCATTATGAGATAGTTTGCAAGTAACATTATGCTATGAAAATTACTCCAAAATTCTTGTTGTTGAAGACTCCTCTAAAAGATTGGCTTTGTAATTGTATTACAACCATATTATTTATAGATTAATACATTGGGATGTGCTTTTTGGAGTGTGTGTTTTTTATCCCAAAAGGGTTTTCCCTACGTAGACATTGTGTTATGGTAGTGGTATTTTTTATGTTTAATTTATGCATCTCCTTATTGTAACTATTTAAGGGTTTTGTAAAGATTTATATTATTTCTCCTCAATAGATTGGTGTAGGAAGTTGTTCCCACTTACCTTGCTTCCTTTCATTTTTGCAACATCATCATAGATGCTTCAATAAAATACAAGGGGAGGTACTTGTTATGGCATACACACCCCAACATTTTACTCAAATTTTGGGGACCTCCCTTTGGGTATTGTGTGTCTTAGTTAAGGTTTGATTGTTAATTAGTGTTCCTTTTACGTTTATCCCCTTAGTATTTTCTTTGTCTTTTGTGAAAGTTATGATACTATCAAAAGTCCCCGAAACTCCTTAAGGTTCCTTTCAGGTTGCAAGTCCCAATAAGAACCTAGAACCTAAGTTTCAAGTTCTTGCTTCCTTTTGCAATTTGACTCCCAATTCTCTTTTCCTTTAGGTCCCTTTCAAATTGTCATGTCCTGATAAGAACCTAAAACTTAAGTTCCAGGTTCTTGTTTCCTTCTGCAACCCAACCTCGAGTTTTATTTTCTTTTAGCTCCCTTCAAGACCATGGTCCTTAGAAGGAACTTGGAACCAAATTCAAAAATTTCATGTTTCCTTATGTAGCCCAAGACCTGATATTATATCACATAGAGAATTTATGGCTTATGTGTGTGTAGTATCCCATGAGTATTTATAATATTTCCTTCCCCTTTATTTTCTCTCATATTTTTCTTTTGAAACCAACCAAATATTTCACCTTCTCATTAGATCATCATCTATTTGTGTGACTTTGGATTCGTTCCTAGTATTAATGATTATTTTCTTGACTGTTTCATGGTTGAACATGATATTTTGCTCTTGCTTCTATGTTCTCCAGGTCTATTTCCTTCCCTACCAATCTCTAGGTTGGTTTCCTTAATATTTTTTCCTCTGCCACAACAATAGCAATAACCCATTTTGAGTATAACTATTCAGAACTTTTTATTGGCCCAACTCAAGGCTAAAGTTGGATTTTTCTACTAGAAGAAGAAATGTGGAAATAATAAATTTGGATATGTAGGTAGTTACAACTATGGTTAATAAAGAGAAAAATCAAAAGAAACCTAAATTCCTCTTTTCCATCTAGGTAAACTAGAATAGAGAAATGATTGTTGAAATAACAACCCCCATTGTAAACAAGGATTCCTGGGATATGACACCCCAAGACTGCCATGTTACTCAGGTGAATATAGGTTCATAGAAAAAAGAAGAGGAGATAACTTCCTTTGACATAGTTGTAGAGACTCTCAATTTGAGAAGTGCAAAAGATCAAGAAACCAAGAGACAACCTAGAGACCAATTGCAATAGATTAAAAATATTGTTAAAAGTATGATAACTCTAATGACTTCCTTGCTAAGTATTTCTACAAATGTTCCAATTTTTATGGCTAAGGAATATGAGGTTGATAGTATGGAGCCTATGAAATAAGAGGCACAAGATTTAGATAACTCCATGGATACATTAATATTTAAATATTGTAAATGTATAGAGTTTGGTTGTAAGTTTCATCAACATATAAACATTATGGACTAAATAATGGAGCAATTCTTAACCCTTATGAGAAGGGAAGATGATATGTATGACAAACAATTTCCTTTTTTAAGAGAAATGAGAAAATAAATTCCCAAGAATTAGCAAAAGAAAGAATTTTACAGCCAAGTGATGAAAATTTTACCAAAAAAACTATCAAAGCAATATAATTTAAATGATATTTGCTGATTTAGTGTTATCCAAAAGATCCAGAAGAAAGGGAAGAAACTAGAAAGATTAAAGGGTGATCCCACAATAGGGTTTACAATTTTACCAAACTCGACACCTGAAACTATTATTTTAAACTAAATCTTCATATCTTCTAGCACCTATAGTGGCTAAACCATGAAGAATTTGAAGATGACATAGTTCAGAGTCTCGCTACATTTTTTTTGTAGATCGAAAATATTTTTTCAAAATTTTTTGGAATCAGATTGCATTTTTTCCATCTCCCATGAAACTGATTTTTTCAAAAAATAACATTTTTAAAAAGTTTATCAATCAGAAACGATAACTTTTTTTTCATACATAAATTATAATTTTGAATTTAGATTCAGAATTGTATCTAGTGCTTCCACTTGGTTAGACAATTTTTATTGAATATTTTTCTTTAACTGCTCAAGTCAAAACCAATTACAATTCGTATATAGCACGATCAGATAACGTATAACTTTTCTCTTTTTGTATATATTGAAATTCATTTTTATTTTTGTTGGATCAAGGACTTCAATATTCTGTGCACTTATTATTTTCAAATTTTTTTTGATAATCATATTTTTAAACAGACCATTGTGAAAACCTATGTTTAATCAAACTAAAAAAATACATAATAAAATCAAAACATATTAAATTATATTCATTGGATAGCTCATTCTGAGGACTACCTGATTCCAATTGGGTTTGTGAATATTCCTCCATTTTCATCCTCAACCCAAGCTTTGAAGTGCCAAAATCTAGGTTTTTTGTGTCTCAAGAGGGGGATGAGGAATAAGGGGGGTTCGAACTAACCCCTAGGGGTTCGAGAAAACCACTAGGGGTTCACTCGAACTAGGTTTCATTCGAACCACCCTTCTATAAGGGGTTTGTTGCCTTGGTAGTAGCATTGGTGTATGTCTTCGCTTCAACCTAAAGGTTCTGTTTAACTTTACCGGGTTCAATAAACCAATAGGTTCAGATAAACCCCTAAAATCAAGTTTTTGCTATATCTATTTTTCTAATTTTCCTCACTAATTGTAAACCACTATTGTGGTTTCACCCAAAGATAATTTTGAAGATTTTATAAGACAAGTAATCAATTCAAATTTAGTGTAAATGGTATTTAGTGTTGGAAATTTGGTTTTCATTAATGTCAAAAGTGGCATTAAAGTTAAAGGGGAGATCAAAGATGTAGTGGATCAGATTTTGAAAGATTTGGTGAAGTATAATGGAGAGAAGAGCATGTCTCTGAAATGTTGCAAAGTTGTCATGCAATATAGACATGTTGTTAAAGAGGTCTCTTCTGGAGGTTTGTGGAGGAATTTGATAGCAGATTTGGTGTGGATTTTTCAAGAAGGTTTGAATGGTGTGGTCTGCATGATCAGAGGGGATGAACTATGCTTAGGGATGAATTATTCATGCTTTTTGGTCAAATCAAGGTTTGGGAGATAAACCCTAAGGTGTTACAATCATGGAACTAATCAGAGATTCTATTTTTGTGTTGACTAGTGTTTAATTGTTGCAAGTTGCTTAAGTTACCACTTAAGCCATCGAAGCCTTTGGGGTGATCAATCACCTTTCCTAGTGCTACAAGTTGGTCTAGTTAAGTGTGCATCATGACATCTCTTCTCATCATTGTTTGTGTTCATCGTGACCAAGACTTAACCATGATGTGTGATGTGCTTGTGAGAAAGATCCAACAATGCATGTTTATGGTGGAAGATTGGACAGCTATTGCATAAGTCCTTCGCATCATAGTTCAATGTTTATCTCGGTGTGTGCCTTGTGTGATATGCAATGAATTTTCATCAAAGATAGTGACCAAACTTGTAAGATCAAACGGTCCCCGCTAGCCCATGACATGTGTGGTGGGGTCCTCATCTGGTCTTGTGGCACTATGAGATGACATGACAAGTGTCCTATGAGACCAACAAAACAACAAGTTGTGCTAAGTGGATTATGACGACAACAAGGAAACATGGTGATACATCACATCTTTGCTTCACATCATTGTTGTGAAGCCAAAGGGTAAATGTGATTGTGCGATATGTGATGGTAGTGGAAGGTGATGTTAGCAGGTGACAAGTGGCTACATCTCACAGTTCCACTAAAGATTCAGTGGATCCTTCCACTTATGCCTACAATATTGTGGGCTTGTGACAAATGGCTATAGGAGACTACATCGCACACTCAATTCACATCGATGTTGTGATTTGAAATGAAGTTAAGAAGTAGCAATATGTGGTATACTATATATCAGATCCAACAGTAGAGATTGTGTGATGATAATCAGACGATAATCGATTCTCGGCCTCACATCACATAAATGAAGGGTGTTTCCCTAAGAGAAAATGTGATACATGATATATGCGTGATGGTCATGAATGCAAAGAAATAAAGATCAATGGCAGTGGTTTAAAGGAGATAAATATGATGACTATGTTTTAAAGATGGAAAGGATAAGGGTTGGTCGATGGATCTTGGCACGAAGATCTGAGATCAATGGACCAAATTCAAAGTTGAAGATATTGAATGGCTATGATAGTGTGAACAACGGTTTCATCTATACAAGCTAACACTGGAAATGAATTTAATTGGTCCAACTACTCTAGTGGCAAGTTTAATTAGTGATCTAATTTGCAAAGTGGTGGAACATACTACAAAAGTGATTAAAATCGGACCAAATCCAATATATAAGGATATTGTATTAAATCCAATATTAGGTTTTAGGGTTTTGTAGGATGTCATACTTAGTAAGTTTAATGAATCAAAATTTGATTGAGGTGGATGGATCAATGAAGATATGACTTGCTAGAGAAGATAATTAGTAAACCCTAGCAGAATATTTGTATGTGTATGTACAAATATCAAGATAATTTTTGTAGGTTTTCCAAGGTATGCAAAAGAGAACATCATAATTTGGATAAGTGTGGACATGGTGAATACATCCAGGAGTGCATATTGCAGAGAGTATCATGAAGTTCTTGAGGAGGACAAAGAATGCACACATGAAGATTGAGTGGAACCCAAACAAAAAGGAAAATTCATTATAAGGGTTTTTATTCAAGGTGTAGAACTAAGAGAGGTACATAGAAAAGTGTTGAGATGCAGAGAATTATGCAGTTGCAAATTAAGTTGCAACATTGAATTATGTTCAAAAGAACAAATTGTAATACATTGCATTGTAAATATGATTGGTGGGTGTCATTAGATATCAAGGTAGGTGCTCAGAGTAGGGATTTGGTGCTTCCTTGGAGTTGGTTCTCCTAAAACCAAGGGATTGGTGTCTCAGTAGGTTTGGTGTCCTTAAACATTGTAAATAGAAGATTTGATTGTGACGTTGGATTTGAGCAATAGACTCAAGTAGCTTTTGTCACTGTGGTTTTTCTCATCTTGGGTTTTCCATGTATATCTTGTGTTATGGAATTTTGTGTGTGTGTATGATTATCTCGCTGCTTGTTTAATAAATTTGTATAAAGGGCTAAAAATGAATTAGTTTTAATTGATCTATTGATTCACCCTCCCTCTTAGTATTGTTGTGTTCTAATGATCCAGGTGGTTATGTTCACCAAAATTTTAGTTGTTCCAGATGCTCCAATAACTAGAACCATGTTAAAGAGCTCTCTGATACAAACCCACCATAACTTTAATCATCCTGAAAGGAGTTTGTATGCTCAAGATATTCTTAGTCAAAGTTTGATCAAAATAGGGGTACCAGATGTAGGATCTACTAGGTCACAAATTGATCATTTCAAAATTGGGTAAGGATGGCATCACATCAAAGAGCTCATCACCACGAATCCAATGCCACTCGAATCACCTAAAATGAAGTTCATATGCAGAAGTTACGCCCTATCAAAGGTTGCAAATAAATGTTGACCAGGACTATATGGACGTTGACATCAGCAGACTTTATGGTGACGTGGCCCTATCAGGGCAAGACACATGGCAGGTGAGTTAGTAGTATGGGTGTTGAGTTGTTCCAATCGTGGTTTGACATGTGGCATCTGAGATGGCAGGTGACTAGGTATACACGTCGGCGAAGGCAACAAGTGAAACTGTGCCACATGGTCCAATCACTAGATGCCACATGGAACGCCTTTCGAGGTACTTCAACGGGTGGTTATGAATTGTTTGTTTGTTAAAAATTATTGGTAGGGGGTTGAACTCCCAACCTCCTTCTCGCCACTATACCCACCTACCATTGCACCATGCATCACGCTCTACCACATAAGGGTCGCAGGTTTTATTTATGGAATATAAGATGTTATTTGGAGGAGGTGTGGGTCGAACCACCGACCCCTCCACCCCTATTCTTTATCTTTTTTGTTGCACCATCGCTTTACTTGGTGGTATAAAAGGAGGCGGGTATCTTTTTAATAGAAGTGAAACCGATAAACTTCTATATTTAAAATATTAACCCCCAAGTCAAATTATTAAAAACCTTTTAAGATTTAAATTAAAAGCCAGATTCAATGATAATGCAAAGGGCTTAAAATGATATGTAAATATTTTTAAAGAATTATTAAAGGGGGCTATGAGACATAATGGACTTTTACTATATTTTTAAACCGAGATTAGGAGATATGGAGGATATGGGGAATTTTATTGTTTTAGCCCCCATATAAAATATGTAATTGTATAAAAAGGGGGGTATAACCTAGTGAGGGGATTATGGAAATTAGGAGAAACTTGATAATGGAATTTTATTCCAACTTTGTGCAATTAGGAGCTTGAAGTCACGTGATTGTACTTGAAGGAGGGGGATTTTTCTTCATTTCATTATCACTCAAGAATACTTTGTAAGGCTTTGGAGCATATTGATAGTTCTTTGTAATCCAGAATTTTAAGGCATAATCAAGGATTAGTCACTCCATTGGAGAGGGACCCGGAGACATAGCCATTTGGCGAACTCCATTATCAATTTGTTGTCTTTCTCTTCTCTTCTCTATTCTCAATTTTTTATTGTTTTGATCATTTAATGTCTTTTCAAATCATTTGAAATTAATCTTAAGACAATCAATTACTCGTTTACATTAAATTAACATTCACTAAGAAATTTTCATAGATCCTAATAGACCAAGTTGGTATTAGAGCTATGTTTGACTAAGTTTTGTAGAAGTGGATGTTAACTCAATCCAAGATCCACCGAGGTGAGGCATGCTTGCATAATTCAATCCTGAGATTGATAAACAAAGAGATTTTCCATCATCAAAGAGGGAAGAAATAGAAGCTGGGAAAATTTTTGAGCTTGATGAGAAGAGTTTTCAACGATCCTTTCTTGGCATGAAGGCTATGGTGGAAGAGCTCTATTAGGAAAAGTAAGAACAAAAGAAGCATGGAAAAGGAGGAACATCAAAGCAAGAAAAGTGTGAGGATGATGAAGATTGGAAGGAAAAAGGGAAAAGAGAAGAAGGCGATGAAGAGCCTCCAAAAAATCCTCCATCTCCATCTTCTCCATCTTCTTCTTCTAATTCTACTTCTTTTGTTAATCCTTTCCAAAGCGCACATAAGCCTGTAATCAAATTGGATGTAAAATTTGAACTACCTAAATATTATGGAGAGTTTGATGCTAAGAAATTAGATGATTTGGTTCAACAAGTAGAAGTATATTGTAGGATTCAAGGCCCTTTAGATGATGCTTCTAAAAAACAATTAACTACTCTTTGGTTGGGAGGAACTGTTCTCACCTGGTGGGAGAGTAAAACTCACGTAAAAATTGCTCGACATGGTAGTGTCAATTTAACTTGGATGGAGTTTAAAGTTGACCTTAAAAAAATGTTTTATCCCTTAGGCCATATACAACAATTAACTATGAATTGGAAAACTTCTAGGTAGGGTAAGGGTCAATCTATACAAGACTATACTCATGAATTTAGAAAATGGTCTATTTCACTTATACGCCCAAGACACATTGCTCAAGTATATAGGTTGTCTTCATTCTTACTTAAGGCATACCATTTTGGTTATGAATCCTAATAATCAAGATGGAGTATGTGTACAAGCCACACATTTGGAGTCAAGAGGTAAGAATGCTTTCAATCAAAATTCTGACAAGAAGCCACCTAAGCCTGAAGGTAAATCCAAAGGTGAAGAAAAGGGGAAAAAGACAACAACCATCAAGAAGGAGGGTAAGAAGCCCACATGCTCCCATTGCAAGAAGGATGGGTATGATAACTCAAAGTGTTGGAAGCTGCATCCTGAACTAAGGTCAAAGAAATATGAAGTAAACAAAGGAAAATAGAAGATTGTTGTCGTAGTACAACAAAATCTTAGATCTGACTCCAGGGATGAGACAAAGATTGATGCTACCGAGATCCAAGGTAAAGGAAAAGGTATATCTCTTTCTTCTAATATAAGTTTTTCAAATGCAAGTGCAATTGAAAGTAAAGAATCTTCTCCACCTAAGATTGATAAGCATCAAAATGAATTATTTCACATTTGGGTTGTAACAAAGCATACTAAGGATGATACTTTGTTTGATATGGGATCTCAAGTAAATCTAATATCTAAAGAAGATGTTAAGAAACTTAACTTGGCTACAACACCTCATTTGAATCCATATCCACTTGCATGGGTTTGTAATGATGCACAGTTACAAGTAACAAAGCAATGTAAGTTAAGATTTTCTGTCACTGCAAACTTTATAGATGAAGTAGAAGTTGATGTGGTTCCTTTAGATATTTGTGGTCTTGTACTAGGGAGTCTCTATCTTTATGACTAAAAGGAAATCTTTTATAGGGGGGAAAACAAAAATTACCTTTTCAAGGATGGTAAAGAATTCATTGTACATGCACATAAGATTCAGACTAATCTAACATTGGTGAATACTAGAAAAATGAAGAGGTTAGTCAATGCTAGTAAGAAATTTCTATTGATGATTGTAAAATCCAAAGAGGATGATAAATCTGAGGCATTCAAAGGGTGTGATCTAGAGCACAAAGCTGAATTGGTCAAAGTAGTTTCCACTTATGATGACTTATTTTAGGAGCCAAAGGGATTGCCACCAAAGAGGGAGATACAACATGAAATCAAGTTACAAGAGGATGTGCCTCTTCCAAACATTGGTGTGTACCATCTATCAATTATGCAAAATGAGGAAATCAAGAAGCAGGCTCAGTAGTTGGTTGAGAAAGGAGTTAAATTCATCCAAGTACATCTCCTTATGGTTCTCCAATTGTGTTGGTGCCAAAGAAGGATGGCTCATGGAGAATTTGCATTAACTATAGATCCCTGAACAAGATAATGGTAAATAAAAGGTATCCTCTTCCCCGAACAAATGATTTACTTGATCAATTCAAACATGCAGTTTATTTCACTAATTTAGACTTTTGTAGTGGATATCACCAAATAAGAATTGTAGATAATGATATATAGAAAACTACATTCAAGACAAAACAAGGACTTTATGAGTGGTTGATCATGCCCTTTGGGATTTGTAATGCACCAGCTATGTCCTTTATTAGAGTCATGAATGATGTCTTTCATCCATTTAAATATATGAGTTTGTCATAGTCTATTTGGATGATATACTTACATTATTCATTTGAACTTGGGAAAAACATGTAGAGAATGTAAAAAAAGTACTATATGTATTGAGAAAATAAAAATTGTATGTAAAGATGTCTAAATGCGAATTTGCAAAGACATAATTATTGTACTTAGGCTATATTGTAGGACCTGAGGTCACTTGAAAGTGGACCCTACAAAGGTCAAAGTAATTGTAAACTAGCCCAAGCCAAGTACAATCACAAAAGTCAGAAGTTTTCTAGGTGTAGTACAGTATTGGAGAAATTTCATAGCTAGCTTCTCCTACATAGAATCTCCATTGAATGCACTAACAAGTGTGAAGGAGTCTTTCCAATGGGGAGGTCCACAGCAAAAGGCCTTTGATACTTGAAAGGAAAAGCTTGGCATTGCACCGATTCTGGCTCTACTATATCTACAAAAACCATTCAAAATTGAGATAGATGCAAGAGGGTTTGTCATAGGAGCAGTATTGATGTAAGGAGGTCAACCTATCTTCTTTCATTCTAAAACTTTCATGACTTTGGTGAGTAACTATCCCACATATGATAAAGAACTGAATGCATTAGTTTAGATTGTAAAGAAGTGGAAACATTATCTAATGGGTAAAGAAATGATAATACACACAAATCATCAACCACTTCAATATTTGCACTCACACTATAAATTGCAATAAAGCAAGAACTTTAGGTGGATGGGTTTTCTACAACATTTTCATTTAGTTATAAAATATAAGTAAGGGGTTCATAACAAAGTAGAAAATATGTTATCTAGGCCTCCTACGTACTACAAATGCTACAATTATTGTTCAAAGTAGTTCAATGGCACATGAAAGTTATCAAGAACAGTATGCTAACGACAAAGACTTTAAGGTTATTTATGTAGCATTAATTCAAGGAAAAAATGTAGAAGAGAAAGAATACTATGTGCAGGAAAAGTTATTGTATCAATTGGGGAAGTTATGTATTCCAAAAGATGAACAAGCACAGGTAATCAGAGAAGCACACACATCATTGATTGTTGGACACTTTGGGGTAAGCAAAACAATGTCACAACTGCAGAAATATTGTTATTGGTCTCACATGCAAGAATTTGTGTCTAAGTAAAATAGAGGATGTGTCATGTGTGCAACTATAAGTAAGCCTAGCAATAGGAAATTAGGGTTGTACACCCCTCTACTTGTACCATCCCGTCCATGGGAAAGTGTTTCAATGGATTTTGTTGGGGGACTACCAATGTCTAGGAAAGGTCATCAATATCTATTTGTGGTAGTGGATGGGTTCAGTAAAATGTGCATTCTAATGTATTGTAAAAAATATGTCACTGCTGAACTGACAACATATTTGTACTTTCAATTTGTATGGGTTCATTTTGGGCTTCCTACTTCTATTGTATTAGATCGAGATTCTCTATTCTTGGGGGAATTTCAGTCAACATTGTGGGAAATCATGGACACTAGACTAGGAAGAAGAGTACAATGTTCCATCTGTAGAATGATGGACATGCAGAGATAGTGAATAGGACAGTTGTGCATCTTCTTAGAGGTTACTGTAGTAAACTTCTTAAGTTGTGTGATGAGATTCTACACTATGTGCAGCATGCTTACAACCATGCAACACACTCTTCTACTCAAAGATCTCCTTTTGAGACTTGTTTTGGTTATCTGCCAAGGACACCTATGGATTTTTCTTTTGAAAAGGAAGATGTTAAAGATGGACATCGTGATGCAGACAGAGCTTTGAGGTTCATTCAGAAGATCCAAGCAGTCCACCAAGCAATTGAAGCACAGTTGGAAAAGAGCCAGGAAAAGTACAAAGCCTAACATGATAAGCATCGTGTTGATCATCAATTTGAGGTTGGTGATAGAGTTTGGTTACACATTAGCAAAGAAAGAATGCAAGGAAAAGGTAAGAAGCTCAAGCCGATTAGATATGGTCCCTTTGAGATCTTAGTAAAGATCAGTACCAATGCCTTCCACCTAAATCTACCTCCTTCTATGCACATCTACTCAGTGGTTAATGTGGAGAATTTGAATTTGTATGAACCTCTAATGATATTGGATGAGGAGGCTAATGTTCAAGTTCCTTCTATTGATGATTTATCACGAGTACATGAACAAGTTGCAGGAATATGTCATCCTAGATAGGAATGTCAAAACCTCATGAAGAGGAGTTGTTGAATACCTTAGAGTTGGATTGAAAGGGATGAATCCTTGCAAGGTAAAGTGGATGGAGGTTGGAAAATTGAGGGAACTATACCCTCACTTACTTTCTGTGTAATTAAGCTTTCAAAGGTCCAAAAGCTCTCCAATGGGAGGACTGATCTAGGTGGATATGTTACCAAAAATTCAATTATTCCAGATGCTCAAATAATCAACACCATGTTAAAGAGCTCTTCAATACAAACACAACGCAACTTGAATCATCCTGAAAGGAGTTTGTATGCTCAATATATGCTCGGTCAAAGTTCGATCAAAATAGGGGTACCAGATGCAAGATGATAGGTCCAAAAAATGATCATTTCAAAATCAACCAAGCATGGTGTCACATAAAATATCTCATTGCCACAAATCCAATGTCACTCGAATCACCTAAAATGGAGCTCATACGTAGAAGTTACACC
>VDFB02142973.1:0-32747 GCA_007258455.2 Sequoia sempervirens | reverse complement strand
AAATGTGCATTCTAATGTATTGTAAAAAATATGTCACTGCTGAACTGACAACATATTTGTACTTTCAATTTGTATGGGTTCATTTTGGGCTTCCTACTTCTATTGTATTAGATCGAGATTCTCTATTCTTGGGGGAATTTCAGTCAACATTGTGGGAAATCATGGACACTAGACTAGAAGAAGAGTACAACGTTCCATCTGTAGAATGATGGACATACAGAGATAGTGAATAGGACAGTTGTGCATCTTCTCAGAGGTTACTGTAGTAAACATCTTAAGTTGTGTGATGAGATTCTACACTATGTGCAGAATGCTTACAACCATGCAACACACTCTTCTACTCAAAGATCTCCTTTTGAGACTTGTTTTGGTTATCTGCCAAGGACACCTATGGATTTTTCTTTTGAAAAGGAAGATGTTAAAGATGGACATCGTGATGCAGACAGAGCTTTGAGGTTCATTCAGAAGATCCAAGCAGTCCACCAAGCAATTGAAGCACAGTTGGAAAAGAGCCAGGAAAAGTACAAAGCCTAACATGATAAGCATCGTGTTGATCATCAATTTGAGGTTGGTGATAGAGTTTGGTTACACATTAGCAAAGAAAGAATGCAAGGAAAAGGTAAGAAGCTCAAGCCGATTAGATATGGTCCCTTTGAGATCTTAGTAAAGATCAGTACCAATGCCTTCCACCTAAATCTACCTCCTTCTATGCACATCTACTCAGTGGTTAATGTGGAGAATTTGAATTTGTATGAACCTCTAATGATATTGGATGAGGAGGCTAATGTTCAAGTTCCTTCTATTGATGATTTATCACGAGTACATGAACAAGTTGCAGGAATATGTCATCCTAGATAGGAATGTCAAAACCTCATGAAGAGGAGTTGTTGAATACCTTAGAGTTGGATTGAAAGGGATGAATCCTTGCAAGGTAAAGTGGATGGAGGTTGGAAAATTGAGGGAACTATACCCTCACTTACTTTCTGTGTAATTAAGCTTTCAAAGGTCCAAAAGCTCTCCAATGGGAGGACTGATCTAGGTGGATATGTTACCAAAAATTCAATTATTCCAGATGCTCAAATAATCAACACCATGTTAAAGAGCTCTTCAATACAAACACAACGCAACTTGAATCATCCTGAAAGGAGTTTGTATGCTCAATATATGCTCGGTCAAAGTTCGATCAAAATAGGGGTACCAGATGCAAGATGATAGGTCCAAAAAATGATCATTTCAAAATCAACCAAGCATGGTGTCACATAAAATATCTCATTGCCACAAATCCAATGTCACTCGAATCACCTAAAATGGAGCTCATACGTAGAAGTTACACCCGGTCAAAGGTTGCGAAGAAATGTTAACCTAGACTATACAGATGCTGACGTTAGTAGTCTGTATGGTGATGTGGTACTACTGGGGCAGGACACATGGCAGGTGAGTCAGTAATATAGTTTTTGAGTTGGTCCAATCATGGTTTGACACGTGGCATCCAAGGTGGTAGGTGACTGGGTATACACGTTGGCGAAGGAAACAAGTGAAACTATGCCACATGGTCCAATCACTCGATGCCATGTGGCACACCTTCCAAGGTCCCTCCATGGGTGGTTATGAATTGTTTGTTTGTTAAAAAATGCATAGTTGGGGGTCAAACCCCCAACCTCCTTCTCGCCACTAGATACTTGGGCCTACCATTGCGCCATGCATCACGCTCTACCACATAAGGGCCGCAGGTTTTATTTATGAAAGATAAGATGTTATTTGGAGGGGGTATGAGTCTAACCACTGACCCCTCCACCCCTATTCTCTACCTTTTTCATTGCACTATCGCTTTACTCGATAGTATAAAAGGAGGCAGATATCTTTTTAATAGAAGTGAAAGTCGATAAACTATATTTAAAATGTTAACCCCCAATTTAAATTATTAAAAAACTTTTTAAGATTTTTAAAAGCCCGATTCACTGATAATGCAAAGGGCTTAAAATTATATGTAAATATTTTTAAAGAATTATTAAAGGGGGTATGAGACATAATGTATTTTTATTAGATTTTTAAACCGAGATTAGGAGATATGGAGGATATGGGGAATTTTATTGTTTTAACCCCCATATAGAATATGTAATTGTATTAAAAGGGGGGTATAACCTTGTGAGGGCATTATGGAAATTAGGAGAAACTTGATAATGGAATTTTATTTCAAAACTGTGCAATTAGGAGTTTGAATTCAGGTGATTGTACTTGGAGGGGGATTTTTCTTCATTTCATTATCACTCGAGAAGAATTTGTAAGGCTTTGGAGCAGATTGGCAGTGCTTTGTAATCCTGAATTTTGGAGCATAATCAACGATCAGTCACTTTGTTGGAGAGGGACTCGAAGACATAGCCATTTGGTGAACTCTGTTATCAATTTGTTGTCTTTTTCTTCTCTTCTCTATTCTTAATTTTTTATTGTTTTAATCATTTAATGTCTTTTCAAAGCATTTGAAATTCAGCTTAAGACAATCAATTACTCATTTACATTAAATTAACATTCACTAATCAATTGTCATAGATCCTAATAGACCAAGTTGGTATTAGAGTTATATTTGACTAAGTCTTACATAAGTGGATGTTATCACGATCTAGGATCCAGGGAGGTGAAGTCACGCTTGTAGAATTCAATCTTGAGATTGGTAAACGAAGAAATTTTTCATCATCAAAGTTGGAAGAAATAGAAGCCAGGAAAAGTTCTGAGCTCAATTCTAATAGTTGTCAATGAGACTTTCTTGACATGAAGGCTATGGGGGAAGATCTCTATCAAGAAAATCAAGAATGGAAGAAGCATGGAAAAGGAGGAACCCCAAAGTGAGAAAAGCGTAAGGATGATGAATATCATAAGGAAAAAGGGAAACGAGAAGAAGGTGATGAAGAGCCTCCAAAAACTCCATCTCCATCTTCTCCATCATCTTCTTCTAATTCTACTTATTTTTTTAATCCTTTCAAAAGTCATAAGCCTATAATCAAATTGGATGTAAAATTTGAACTACCTAAATATTGTGGAGAGTTAAATGCTGAGAAATTAGATGATTGGGTTCAACAAGTAGAAGTATACTATACGATTCAAGGCCTTTTATATGATGCTTCTAAAATCCAATTAGCTACTCTTCGGTTGGTAGGAACTACTCTCACTTTGTGGGAGAGTAAAACTCACGTAGAAATTGCTCGACATGGTAGTGTCAATTTAACTTGGATGGAGTTTAAAGTTTCCCTTAAAAAATGGTTTTATCCCTTAGGCCATATTTATCAGTTGACTATGAGCTGAAAAAAATTTAGGCAAGGTAAGGGTCAATTTGTCCAAGACTATAGTCATGAATTTAGAAAGTAGGCTATAATTGCACTTAATGTTCCATTATACACCCAGGACACATTACTCAAGTATATAGGTGGTCTTCATTCTTACTTAAGGCATACCATTTTGGTTTTAAACCTTAATAATCTAGATGAAGTATGTGTACAAGCCACACATTTGGGGTCAAGAGGTAAGAATACTTTTAATGAAAATTTTGACTAGAAGCCACCTAAGCCTGAAGGTAAATCCAAAGGCAAAGAAAAGGGGAAAAAGACAACAACCATCAAGAAGGAGGGTGAGAAGCCCACATGCTCCCATTGCAAGAAGGATGGGAATCATAACTCAAAGTGTTGGAAGTTGTATCCAAAATAAGGCCAAAGAAGTATGGAGGAAACAAAGGAAAACAAAAGACCATTGCCATAGTACAACAAGGTCTTGGATCTGACTCCAGGAATGAGACAAAGATTGTTGCTACCATGATCCAAGGTAAAGTAAAAGGTGTCTCTTTCTTTTGATACAATTTTTTCAAATGCAAGTGCAAGCGCAAGTAAAGAATCTTCTCCACCTATGATTGATAAGCATCAAAATAAATTATTTCACATTCAGGTTGTAACAAAGCATACTAAGGTTGATACTTTGTTTGATACGAGATCTAAAGTAAATTTAATATCTGAAGTTGTTAAGAAACTTAACTTGGCTACAACACCTCATCTGAAGCCATATCCACTTGGATGGGTATGCAATGATGCACAGTTACAAGTAACAAAGCAATGTAATTTAAGATTTTCCATCACTGCAAGCTTTATAGATGAGGTAGAAGTTGATGCACATGGTTCCTTTAGATATTTGTGATCTTGTACTAGGGAGTCCCTATCTTTATGACTAAAAGGAAATCTTTTATAGGGGAGAAAACAAATATCACCTTTTTAAGGATGGTAAAGAATTCATTATACGTGCACATAAGATTCAGACTAATCTAACATTGGTGAATATTAGACAAATGAAGAGGTTAGTCAATGCTAGTAAGAATTTTGATTGATGATTGTAAAATCCAAAGAGGATGATAAATCTAACGCATTTAAAGGGTGTGAACCAAAGCACAAAGTTGAATCGGTCAAAGTAGTTTTTTAATATGATGACTTATTTCAAGAGCTAAAGGGATTGCCACGAAAGAGGGATATATAGTATGAAATCTAGTTAGAATAGGATTTCCCTCTTCCAAACATCTACATGTATCTTCTATCAGTTATGCAGAATGAGGAAATCAAGAATTAGGTTTAGGAGCTGATTGAGAAAGGAGTTATTTGTCTGAGCACCTCTCCTTGCGGTTCTCCAATTGTATTAGTGCCAAATAAGGATGGGTCATGGAGAATGTGCATTGACTACAAATCCCTAAACAAGATAATGGTAAAGAGAAGGTATCCTCTTCCCCAAATAGATGATTTACTTGATCAATTGAAACATCCAGTTTATTTCACTAAGTAAGACTTGCATAGTGGATATCACCAGATAAGAATTGCAAATAATGATGTATGGAAAATTGCATTCAAGACAAAACAAGGACTTTATGAGTGGTTGATCATGCCTTTTGGGCTTTGTAATGCACCAGCTACCTTTATAAGAGTCATGAATGATGTCTTTCGTCCATTCATAGATAATTTTTTCATAGTCTATTTGGATGATATACTTGTATTCAGTTGAACTTGTTGAAGTTGAGAAAGCCAACCTCACAAACCTCGAAGATCACCTGCATGCAAATAACCTGTCATAGAAAGAAGACATTCGAGACAAAAGGCAAAGGTGCTTTGAAAGCTGAAAATATATTAATCAGAGAGTGAGTTAAAATAAAATAATCAATCCTTGTAAAAGCAGATTGTGTAACCCTAAAGAAACCCTAATAGGTAGACATTTAATAATTAATATAATTATTAAATGTCACAATATGCAAACTAAAGTGAAATCTTAAGAGAGGAATAAAGGTAACTTAATTAACATAATTAAGTTAAAACCTTTACTCTAACACCCCTCCTTAAGATGAGCAAGAGTGCAGCTACAATCATGTGCAAGAAAGCAAAGGTAACTACAATGCATGAAAGAAAACAAGGGTCCCAACAACTAGGCCTGATCAGGTCCCTGAATACAACCAAATCTTTGTAAAGTGGAGAAAGGGAGAAAACCTCATGGGAAAAAAAATCACCCCAAAAGAGAGAAAAGAAAAGAATGAAATGCAGTAATGAAAGAAGGATAGGAGGTGGATTACATGATACCCCCCATAGACAACTTCTATCATATAAGTACATATACAATGGTCTCCATAAGAGAGATATAAAGAGACAAGAAGTCCCCCCCACAATGAAGAAACTCCTATCGCAATGGTAGATGCCTGATGTAGAATCCAAAAGGAGATCCTTAAGTGGCAGATAATATTCCTCCCCTTGGGAAGAAACAGATCCAAAGGATGATGTCAAAGAAACCCTGTGAAGAGTGATGAACCAATCTGTCTCAGGATGTGTGCCATGATAGGATGTTGAAGAATCTCTTTGTCTAAACTAAAACAAATAATGCCAAATCCAAACTGCTATGGAGAATCCTGAAATGCAACCTCTGAATGCATGGATAATGGTGGGCGTACATTCATAACCTGACTGTCAAGCAAGAGGAGATGAATGTCCTCAAAGTAATCCTCCAGATCTACAATATAGGACTCTGCAAACAAAGATGATATGTCTGCAAGATACGAATCCCAAGTAGCTATGTCTAGAAGATGGATGATGTCCTACTATATTGAATCAATAGGGGCCAAAGATGTGGCGATGTCAAACTAATTAGGAACTGTAGACATGCAAAATTAGCATTATGCACTTAGTTCACATTCATCTTCTCATAAAGTTAATCAAGTTCATTAGATCCATTCATTAGCAAACTCAGGCTCATTTAATCTCTAAGGATTATCCACTTAAATTGAATAAATTAACTTTATTTAATTTAAGCCTATCATTCCCTCTTTGATTAAATAAATCAAGAATTTATTGAAATCCAAGTCATATTTCTCCCTCTTGATTTAAATAAATAAAAATATTCAAGTCAACTGGGTCAAAATCAACTAATCATCACCTAAGCTAATTGTTGCCCAATTTTCACCTACGGGCTCAACCAGGCAGGGTAACCTATGCTTTCAAACTTTCTCGAAGACCAAATGGAGGAATGTTCAATTGCATCAAGTTTACATATTTTCTAACTGGTTTGCTTCTTGTGCAGATGCAAGGGAAAATTATGTTTTAAAAATTTGGCACATGGATTAAATGTGGCTCCCACAAGGGTTAAGCCCAATATGCAGATGTTCATTTTTATTGGGGGGTCCTCCCTTTTGTTTTTTCCTTGTTTTCCCCCTTTCCCTTGTTTTTTCCTTACACCCTTTTTCTTTTTGTTCTGTTGGAGACGGGGTCGGGACCGAATCCTAACTTGGAACTTTTCCAAAAGTTCTAGTTCCTGATTTGGTTCTAGTCCCGGTTTCGCTGGGCTTGTTCATTTGTCTTACCTTTTTTTCTCCTTTTTTGTGGTCGGGGGGTGTTTTCTCCCCTTCTTTTTCTTCTTTTTTCGTCCCATTTTTCGTCTTCGGGAGCGGGTTCAGGATGGAATCATAACTTGAAACTTGATGAAAGTTTCAGTGTTAGATTTGTTTCCAACCCCAGTTCCGCTCATTCTTCTTTCCTTTTCTTTGTGGCCTAAGATCGAGGGATGTCTCCTCCTCCTTGGTTCCCCCTTATGTTTTTCTCTTTCTCCCTTCGTGCCTCATATGTTGTCGGGGGCAGGATCAGAACGGAATCCAAACTTGAAACTTTGGGAAAGTTTCAAGTCTGAATTTAGTTTCGGTTCTGGTTCTGCTGACTCTTTGTTTTTCCCCTGTTCCGGATCTGGTCCCCGTTCTGCCTCTTGAGTTTTTCCTTGTACGTCTTTGGGTTCTAGTTTCATTCCGATCCTGGTTCCGCTGGCCTTTTTCCTTTCTTATTTTTTGTCAAGGGGTTCTTTCTCCCGTTTGTCTTTCTTCCATCTCGTCCTTCTCTTCTTCTTTTGAGTTTCATCGGGTGCGGGATCGGGTCGGAATCCAAAACTAAAACTTGAGGAAAGTTTCAGGGGAGGATTTGGTCCTGATCCCGGTTCTGTGGGGATTTGTCTATTTTTTCTTTTGTTCCAGTTATGCCTCGATCCTGGTTCCGGTTCCATCTTGGCCCTGACCCTGCCAGTTTTGAAATGTCTTCGCAAAAGAAAGGAGTGCCTTCGCCAGGAAATGTGGAACTCGCTATAAGATCACACCAACATGGATAACATTGCCATAACATCTAGCCATCGGAGTGATGTCCTGCCGATAGCGGGGTGGTCTCGACGAAAGTTGTGATGTTACTATGATGTCTCCCTGACTTGTAAAAGTCTCCCCAACAATGAGATGAGTTTTCCAAAGGATCTTTCCTTTTCCATAAGTCTCGCTGACCCGATGGGGTCTTGCCGATGGTTTTTTGTAAGAGTGATATAACTCTGGTTGCTCGCCATGACGTCTTGTTGACCATCGTGTGTCTTGCCGAATGAATTGGCATATCGGTGTGACTCTAGCAGCCTGTTATGACTTCTCCCCAACATTTAAAGTCTCACTGACATGCAATCCTTCTGAAGCAACCTTTGACCACCTTGGAATCTACCTGGCACGATTTGACCAATTAGAAGGCACTTGGGCATATCACGGGCAGTTTGATTGTTTGACTTCCTAGAGCATGACGACATCACTCTACTCTAAAATCAGAGGTGATCAATCTATAATGATGCTTGAATCTAGCGGATAGATCTAATGTTGCTTCTTGAAGGGGAGGTAGCCGCGAGTCACAATAACATCTGGTGATGTCAGCTGGAGAAAGTGGAGCGGCATTAATGACCATGTCGCAGAGCATTCAAGGCGACTAACGAAATCCTAAGGGTGGACATGGAGGCTGCGAGTTAATGTGTTCATTGTAAAAATTGGAAGGCCATGCCCAAAGATGAGCTATCACCGACATGAGCAGGGGATGTGCATTGAATTCCTCATTAACTTCATTCCAAGCGCTTCTTGGGTCGATGTCTAGGCCCTGACTCATTTTTTTGAAAACCCTAAGGTAGGGGCTGACACTCTTTGTTATATATGGCATTTTTTCCTTTTTTGTAAGGGAGTTCTTGGTTACGAGACTACTGAAAGAGCATTATTTAGACTTTGTAACTCATTTTTTATGAATATACAGATCTGTAACATAGACACTCGTGATTTTATCAATAGAAAATCATTTCCTTCACAAATTTTCATTGTTGTTTAGTATTGGTAGTGAGTTGCATGATAAAGTTTTGTGTGATCCTTTATTTTATCAGATTCCTTTAGTGTTGGATGCAAAGGATATTATGTCATAAAGCTAGTTTATGTTAGTGATCTCTTTCTTTAGCTTTATATCTGTGAAAACATCTTGTTTTCCTTGTGTTAAGCATTAGAACAGTCGAAACCTTACATAGACTCATTTTTTACAAACATAAATCTCTGTATTGTGAGATTGTTTTGCTCTATTGAGATTTTCTGTGAGTTTTTTGCAGTATTGTCATATGTTTTATCTTTGGTGTATCACCTATTAGTGATAGGTTTTAATTTCAAGTATATCTTTCTTACTCTTTTCCTTCATCATTCTTCATCTTTTCTCAAAATATCTTAAAGGGAACCAGCCCATAATCTAGAGGTCCACTTCATTATCAGGTCATCCACAACGTTGAAGTGTTCCCATGTGTCAATAGGTTGCTATAGTTGATAGCTTAGCAAGGGTGCAAAATTTATTTGACAATAGTTTTTGGCATGCCCAATGGGACTGAGAGTTGTGTTTCATTCTCAAATCAAAATTATCATACTATTGTTTGGTATGTGTAGCAGAAATTGTAGTCTTAAGAGATGAATTTTAGCATACTTGGTGACTTTGAGCTCAAATTTAGCAATTCCAGTGCATTACTGCTCATGAGAAGAGCGCGGACTAGGAGTAATCCATCTGTTTTTGAGTATTTGCAGTTGTCCCCGCCTAGAAGAAGGGGGAGAGAAATCCAAAGGGTTCAGAAGACAGTTGTTTATTTCAGAAGATCCAAGTTGAATCCTATTGTTAGAGGACATACTGTTGTTCCTGTTGTTATTACTAAGAATATCCTAGTGACAATGATTCTAGCAGTAAGAAATCAGCCATTTGTTGCTTTCAACCAAGGCAGCCCACTGAATTTGACCCAGCATGATGAAATTCCTATCGCTGCCTTAAGAGGTCTACCATATTTTTATGGGGAGGATCATACCACCCCAACAGAGCATATAAAATATGTTGCCAACTTGTGTGTTGTTCACCATGTGACTGAAGAAAATGTGGCACTCCGATTGCCAGCAGCATCCTTTAAAGAAAAGGCCTTACAATGGTTCAAAGGTCTGCCTGTCAACTCCATAGCAACATGGGATGAGTTAGGCAATCAATTGTGCATATTTTTTGAAGATAAATCAGACCACTTATCATTCGTGGAGCAGCTATCTGTAATTAAAAGAGCTCCACATGAAGATATGTCAGATTTCAATCACCATTTCCAAAGGACGTGGGATAGAATCCCACAAATGGTAAGACCTATTGCTAATCATGCAATTTTATACTATTTAAGAGCCTTAAATAGTGATATTTTTGTGATGATTCAATCAATGGGAGGTGCTACACTTCCTGCAGCATATAGTGTAGCTGTTAGAGCCGAAAACAACATCATACAGGCTTGTAAAATTGCCCCAAGACCACCCATGCCAATATTTCCCACTTTTCAGCCTCCAACCCCTATGCAGTTACCTCCTTTGGCTGTTATTCCAAGTGCACCAGCATTGCCAGCACCTAATACCCAGCCTAATGGTCAATCAAATGCATTTCCAGTTTAGTTTAATGAACTGCAAGAAATTAGAGGCCTTCTAACAACCTTTGGAAATGAGATGGTTAATCTCAAAAAATAGCAAAATCAAGGTTTTAAGCCTTATCAGCCCTCATTTCAGTCTAATTACTAGCAAATTCAAACCAACAGACCATCTTATCAGCCTTATAATTAGGACCAAAAATTCATTTCTAACCCAAGGCCAAATCAAGCTTATGACCCTAATGTTGCAAGTACTTCCAAAGAACTTGCCCCTATCCAGAAAAATTTAGTTCAAGATTATGAGTGGTGCTTTCCATGTAATCAACCCCATAATCAGAGTACTTGTGTAAATGGGATGCTTAACTAGGCCTTGATGGTTCAGAACAATAATGTGCCTGTAACAACTAAATTGCAGCAGCAAGAGCAACAGACACATGAGTCTACATTCCTAAACTAGCAAGGGGAAGAATTTTGTGGAGTGTTCTATGTTGATTCTTTAATTGTAGACAATACACGCAAGAAGAAGAGGGCAATAGATGAGGGGCATCAAGCCAATACAGTTTAGACTCAATCGAAACAAGAGTTGAACTAGTATCAAAGTGCTCCTAGCTCATCAAAAGTTGATCAGATCTGAATGCTACCAAGAGGCCAACCTTTGATAATCAACCAACAGTCTAATTTATCAGCCTAGGCTCCTTAAGTTAAAGGTAATGTTATTCCCCCTAAAATTCAAGTTAAACTTGCTACATCTTTTAATATATTGGAGCATATGAAGAAAATTAATGTACCCATGTCAATATGGGATTCTCTAAGTATTCCAAGTCAAAAGGACCTACTTCAATCTGCCTTATTAGGTTTAAGTGTCTCAGATGAGCCTAGTGTAGAAAAGGAGAAGGTTGCATTGGCTAATACTACTATTGGTGATAAAGAACAACAAGCTACTAAGGCCAAGCCACCTCCCTTTTATTTGTCATTAATCATAGGAGATCATTTGGTTCACAATTGTATGATTGACTCAGGGGCTAGTAGTTCAGTTATGCCCAAACAAATTGTCAATAAGTTGGGAATTGAATATGAGCCACTAGAAAGGGGGGTAGTGAAATTGGATGGTACAGCTATAAACACAGTAGGGGTCATTAAAAATTTGAGCTTAACTCTACATGCCTATCCCAATTTTGCAATACCATAGGATATATACATTATTGAGTTACCCTCGTACTTTTCCCTTTGTTTATCTAGGGATTTTACGGCCAAGATAGGTGGTTACCTATCCTCTGATTGGTCTCACATGCTGTTTAGAACTATATATAGCACTAGAGCCACTATTAAATCAAAACCCATAGCCAAGGTTCATGTTGAACCTTATAATCTGTCTCCTATCAATGCCAACTTGTTTACAAGTGAACAAGTGGAGCAGCCTGCTGTTCCAGGGGTTGAGGTTCAAATAGAAAGAGCATCAGATATTCTTCCTAAGGAGTGGGCATGTCAAGCTCGTGAGGAGGGCACAGGTAAGCAGTTGGAGGAGGTTGACATCTATGTTTATATGATGCATGAAACTGACTCTTTTGTGCCTAATATTGAAAAGAGTAAGGAACGACATAGTGAACAACATGAAAATGATCTATGGGAGTTGTATTTTGATGGATCAAGGAGTAGAGTAGGTACTAGTGGTAGATGTATGCCGGTATCACCAGAAGGATAGAAGTACTATCAAGCTTTCAAATTTTGTTTTAGCTATTCTAATAATTTTGCTGAATATGAAGCTCTAATCCAAGGTTTGGAGTGGGCAAGACAAAGAGGTGTTAACTGTCTAAAGGTTTATGGTGACAGCGAGTTGGTTGTCAATCAGGTGAGAAAGCTTAATGTTGCAAAAAATGATGTACTCAAGTCTTATAGGAATAGAGTATGGGACCTCTTAGAGGTATTTGAGGCATTTAATTTGATTTCCATTCCTAGAGCTCAGAATAAACATGTTGACATATTAGCTACTGTAGGAGCTAAACACGTTATTCCAAAGGAGATTTGCAGTGATAAAACTAATCAGCATATCAAGATTGCAGTTAGGCCTATTGTGCCTAATAATAATATACACTGGCAAGTCTTTGATAGCAATCAACAGATTGTTAGTTTTTTAAGAGAAGAAGCTGAGTTCTCACATACCAATCAGGAAAAGCTACAACACTAGTACAATGACCAGATTATCCAGTTAAAGAACAACAAGTTGCCCAAAGGCCTGGTAACTTTAGAGTCCATTTTTAATACTAATGATGAAGCTAGAAAACCTAAGGGGAGTATTCAAGTTCAACAAGATCACTACGAAGAAGTTGAAGTTTTCAAAGAAAAGCTTCTTAAGTTAGGCAAGGTATGTACAACTAAAGAGAAGCATGTTTTTATTCAGCTTTGTCAAGAATTTAATGATATCTTTGCCTAGCAATATAGTGATTTAAAAGGATTTAATCCCCAGCTCCCTCAACATACCATTGAACTTGAGCCTAATGTCAAGCCTGTTAGGAAAAAACAGAGGCCCTTGAATCCTAAGTTAGAACCTTTGATGAAAAAAGAGATAGAGAAGTTGATTGAAAGCAACATTATTTTTCCCATCAAGCATACCTCATGGGTTTCAAACCTAGTACCAGTAAGAAAGAAAAATGATGAAATAAGACTCTGTGTAGATTTTCGTGACTTAAATAGGGCCTCCTTAAAGGACCATCATCCTCTGCCTTCTATGGAGCAGATACTTCAGGTAGTTTCAGGGTCTGAAAGGTTTTCCTTATTAGATGGCTATTCTGGTTACAACCAGATATTGGTAAAAAGGGAAGATCAGTACAAAACAACCTTCACCACATAATGGGGAACCATGGCCTATCTGAAAAATGCCCTTTTTTTTATCTAATGTCGGGGCAACCTTTCAAAAGGCCATGGATATGGCCTTTTAGGGTTTAATGTACAAGATAGTCTTAGTCTATCTTGATGATATCATTGTTTTTTCTAAGAAGGCTAAGGATCATCTGAATCATTTGAGGCAGAATTTTTTAAAATGCAAGGAATTTGGGATATCACTTAATCCCAAAAAATGTGTGTTTGTTGTTCATGAAGGAAGATTGCTTGGTTATGTGGTATCTAAAGAGCGTATTACTATTGACCCTGAAAGAATAAGTGCTATCTTAGCTCTTCCTTTACCAGTGCATAAGAAGGGTTTTCAAAGTTTTATCGGTAGGATTAACTTTGTTAGGAGGTTTATCCCTGACATTGCGTATTTATTAAGTCCACTAACTCACATGTTGAGAAAGAATCTACCTTTCAGCTGGAATGAAGAAGGGAAAAGAAGTTTTGAGCTTATAAAAGAAGCATTGGCAACCGTACCTACACTTCTAAATCCTGACTTTTCTAAAGATTTCATCTTATATGCCTATGGAAATATTGATTCACTTTCAGCCATACTTGTATAGCGAAATGATGAAGGATCTGAATAGCCCGTGGCGTTCTTCAGTCAAGGACTCAAAGATTACGAGCTCAAGTATACTTTTGTGGAGAGACATGTTCTTGCTGTCATAAGAAGCTTAAAGAATTTTAGGCACATGTTGTCTAATAACAAGATTATACTGATGGTTGCTCATCCCAGTGTGAAAGAGTTTTTATTAAACAAAGATTTGAGTGATAAAAGAGCTGGTTGGGTCACTAAGGTGATGGAGTATGACCTTGAAATAAAGGTTACCAAACTAATAAGAGGGAGAGATCTCCGTGAACAGCTTACTGGGGACAGCAGCAACAAAGTAAAGGAGGAGGAAATTTTTGTTTTAGCACTCCAAGATGGACAACAAACTGATATACCTGCTCCTACGGGTTGGATTATAGAAATGACATAGTTTTTATTAACTGGTGAGTGCCCTCCTGATCTGACTAGATCCAGAAGAAGGTATTATCGACTGCAATCCATACCTTATGTTCTTTTAAATGGTTTGATGTTTAGAAGAGATTTCCATGGTGTCCTATTAAGATGTATTGAAGCTGATCAAATTGATAGAGTGTTGTATGAATTCCATCAAGGGTCGGCTGGCAGACACTTTTCTCTGAGAACCACAGCTCTTAAAATAATGAAAGGAGGCTATTACTGACCTACCTTATTCAAAGACACTCATGCATGGGTAAGAAGATGCAAAGAGTGTGCTATTTTTGTTGGAAAAGAGAAGCTGGTAGCCCTCCTGCTGCAACCAGTTCAAATTGATCAGCCCTTCATGAAATGGGGTTTGGATTTCATTGGGGTTATAAACCTGCCATCAAGTATAGGCCACAAATGGATACTCACAGCCACTGATTATTTTTCAAAATGGACTAAAGTTGTGGCACTCAAGGAAGCTAATGAATCCGTTGTCCTGAATTTCTACGAAGAGCTAGTTACCAGATTTGGTATTGCAGACTATATTGTGTCAAATAATGCCCTTGCTTTTGTAAGTGTTAAAATTTTTGACTGGGCTGTCAAAAATGCTATATATCTGAGTACATCCTCTAATTATTATCCGTAGGGAAATGGATAGGCTGAGTCCACTAACAAGAATCTCTTGAGGATCATCAAGAGAACTATGGAAGACAATCAAAAGGCCTGGCACACCAAGCTAAAATCAGCCTTGTGGGCTAATAGGATTATGTCAAAAAGGTCTACAAGACTTTCTCCATACATGCTAGTGTATGGAAAAGAGGCAATATTTCCCATTTCAGTTGAACTCCCAGCCCTCGATCTAGTAAACTAGCTTGATATGATTGAGGAGGAGCCTATGACAACAAGGTTAGCTCAATTAATTAAGCTTGAAGAACTTAGAGCTGAAGTAATGAAAAGGACTGAGCAGTATCAGGCTCAAATAAAAAGGTCATTTGATAAAAAGGCTTCTCCCAAAGTGTTTCAAGAAGGTGACATAGTGCTCAAATGGGATGAATTAAAAAGCAGGCCTGGAAAGCACTCCAAATTTGATGCCTTCTGGACCAGGCCATATATCATCACGAAGGAGAAACAACATAATTCTTTCCAACTATCTAGGTTGGATGGTATAGTGGAACCAATCCCAGTGAATGGGTTTCACCTCAAACGTTGCTTCTGAAGTATGGACCTAAATTTGTACATAGTTGTTAAAATTCTAGAGAATAGGTGCAGTTTTCATTCCCTAAGTGTTGTCCCAGCACGGTAAATAGTTTCACCTCAGTTTTTTCATGTTTTCATTAAGTTTTCGGCAACCTGAAATGTTCTATGAGTCCCAAATGAGTTACAACCATGCACAAGGCAGCTCCAAGTTTGTTTATGAGTTTTCCCAATGACTCCATGCCCAATGGATAGGCCTAGGCTACTGGTTCTCATGTTTAGTAGGCAAACATCCAGCTGAGGTTGCCAGAAATGTTGCCCAATATTCACCTACAGGCTCAATCAGGTAGGATAACCTATGCTTTCAAACGTTCTCGAAGACTAAATGGAGGAACAGTTGCATCAAGTTTACATATTTTCTAACTGGTTTTCTTCTTGTGCGGATGCAGGGGAAAATTATGTTTTACAAATTCAGCACATGGATTAAATGTGGCTCCCACAAGGGTTGAGCCCAGTGTGCAGATGTTCATTTTTATTGGTGGGGTCCTCCCTTTTGTTTTTGCCTTGTTTTCCCCCTTTCCCTTGTGTTTTCCTTACGCCCTTTTTCTTTTTGTTCTATCAGAGACGAGGTTGGGACCAAATCCAAACTTGGAACTCTTCCAAAAGTTCCAGTTCCTGATTTGGTTCTATTCCCAGTTCCGCCAAGCTTGTTCGTTTGTCTTACCTTTTTTTCTCTTTTCTATGGTCGGGGGGTGTTTCCTCCCCTTCTTTTTCTTCTTTTTTCATCGTCAGGAGTGGGTTCGGGATGGAATCGTAACTTGAAACTTGATGAAAGTTTCAGTGTCGAATTTGTTTTCGACTCTAGTTTTGCTCGTTCTTCTTTCCTTTTCTTCGTGGCCTGAGATCGAGGGATTTCTCCTCCTCCTTGTTTCCCCCTTATGTTTTTCTTTTTCTTCCTTCATGCCTCGTATGTTGCCGGGGGCAGGATTGGAACAGAATCCGAACATGAAATTTTGGGAAAGTTTTAGGTCTGGATTTAGTTTCGGTTCCGGTTCCGCTAACTTTTTGTTTTTCCCCTGTTCCGAATCCGGTCCCCATTCCACCTCTTGAGTTTTTCCTTGTACATCTTTGGGTTCTGGTTCCGTTATGATCCCGGTTCCACTGGCCTTTTTCCTTTCTTCCTTGTTTTTTGTCAGGGGGTTCTTTCTCCCGTTTGTCTTTCTTTCATCTCATCCTTCTCTTCTTCTTTTGAGTTTCGTAGGGGGCGGGATCGGGTTGGCATCCAAAACTGAAACTTGAGGAAAGTTTCAAGGGAGGATTTGGCCTTGATCCTGGTTCCACTAGGATTCGTCTATTTTTTCTTTTGTTCCCGTTCCACCCGATCCTAGTTTCGGTTCCATCTTGGCCCCAACCCCGCCAGTTTTGAAAGGTCTCAACAAAAGAAAGGAGTGCCTTTGCCAAGAAATGAGGACCTTGCTATAAGATCATGCTAACATGGATAACATCACCATAACGTCTGGCCATCACAGTGATGTCTTGTCGATAGCGGGGTGGTCTCAGCAAAAGTTGTGTTGTCACTATGATGTCTCCCCAACTTGTAAAAGTCTCCCCAACAATGAGATGAGTTCGCCGAAGGATCTTGCCTTTGCCATAAGTCTCGCTAACCTGATGGGGTCTTCTCGATTATTTTTTTTAAGAGCAATATAACTCTGGCTGCTCGCCATGAGGTCTTACCGACTGTTGTGTGTCTTGTCGAATGAATTGGCATGTCAGTGTGACTCTAGCCGCCCGCTATAACTTCTCCCCGACATCTAAAGTCTTGCCGACATGCGATCCTTCTGAAGCAAACTTTGACCGCCTTGGAATCTACCTAGCATGGTTCGACCAATTAGAAGGCGCTTGGGCATATCATGGGCAGTTTGACTGGTTGACTTCCCGGAGCATGATGACATCGCTCTACTCTGAAATCAGACGTGATCAGTTTGTAATGACGCTTGAATCTAGCGAATAGATCTGATGCTATTTCTTGAAGGGGAGGTAGTCACGAGTCACAATAACATCTAGTGATGTCAGGTTGAGAAAGTGGAGGGCATTAATGACCATGTCGCATAGCATTCAAGGTGACTCTGACGAAATCCTAAGGGTGGACATGGAGACTGTGAGTTAATGCGGTCATTGTAAAAATTGGAAGGCCATGCCCAGGGATGAACTATCACCGACATGTGCAGGGGATGCACATTGAATGCCTCATTAACTTCATTCCAAGTGCTTCTTGGGCCGACGTTGTAGGAGTTGATGGTGACTCCTCAACACCCCCAAGATCAGTTGCGACCAAAACCACTTCCACAAGAGAGAGAATGGCAAGAATGTTTGCTTCACAATGCAAGATTGATCGATTTCTTGAATGAAGCTTGAATACAAATGTACAAGAGATACCTTGCTTATATGGGCAAGGTTGAGAGATAGGAATGAATATGATGTTGACAAATGTCATTATCCTATGACATGAGACAACCAACAACCTAATCACCTAGGAAATGATGCATCCTAGCTAGATAAGATAAGTTCTAGATAAGCCAACTAAGACTTCTAGAAGGAATCTTTTACCTAAGTAAACTTAACCATGTGAATATGTCCCCTAATTTACCTAGTGGATGAATTAGCTAGGTACAAGACAATTATTCACACCAACACCCCCCCTTAAGTGCAACTTAGGGAGAAGATTATTATGCAAACTGTGCAAAGACTATGACCATGGGTCCCAACTACTAGGCCATGTTAGGTACCCATTTACAATGCAAATGATGCAATCTCTCACAAGCGGAGAAAAGGAGAAAACCCTATGGGACAAAACTCCTCTCCAAAAGAGAGAAAAACAAAACAAACAAACATGATGTAAGGAGGACTCAATGATACCCCCCAAGGACAACATGCATCATGTATATACAATCAAATACCCCCCCATAAGAAGGAAGTAGAGAGATAAGATATCCCCTCCATGATGAAGAAGCTCCAATGCTGATGAAGAATGCCTGAAAACAAAAGATTACCCAATGTCTACAAGCAACACATCTTCCCTTAGGAAGAAACAATATCATAAGCTAATGATGAAGCCACTCCATGTCCAACTGAAAGGAGGAAGCATGAATGCTCATGTATGCCTCTGAAAACTGATGAAGATCCTCCAAGCTTGAATGAGCCACAACAGAATCATGGTCAAACTGAACCAAGAAACATGACAAAGCAAGTGATGGAGGAGACTCATGAATGTCAATCTCCAAAGACAAAGTAGATGGGATAACAACTGTACTGAAACTGTCATCAAAGAGGAGAGAAATCCCCTCAAGTGTGTCCTCCAAATCTGCAGTATGAGACTCTAGGAACAAGTTAGAAATCCCTGTCAAATACTCATCCCACAAAGCAAGATCTGAAAAACTATGATCATCCTGCTGAATAGAAGCATCAATGACTGAAAAAGCAGGAGGTGGAGGAGTAGGAAGCTCAACATTGGTTTCTAGAATACCAAAGTGTAGTTGACCAAACTTCTCCTCACTATCATGGTTCACACTCAATGGAGTGTGTGATGCAGTCAAAGGAACATTATCATCTTTAGAAGCAAAATGTGAAAAGGAATATACACGAGATGAATGATTAGCCATCCCGATAGCAACAATATCCCTAGTCTCCAAGTCCCTTATGTACACCCTATCTGGAGTGAACTCAACTGCTTTACCTTGACCCCCATGAGTAATTTGATAAATAGAAAGGAGATTAGTGGACAAGGAAGGAACACAAAGTACATCATTGAAAGTCCCTTCCCCCATATCAATAGAACCCTTCCCACTTACCTTCATATATGTATTGTTACCCATCAATATATGAGGTGAATTACAAGGCTCAAAAGAAGAGAACATGTCCATAGAAGATGCCATATGATGAGGTGCTCCTTAATCAAGAAGCCATCTATGAGATGCAGGACTTGTAGAGGCCAAGAGTGCTTGTCCTTTCATCTTGTGTAGCCCAGAAGTAGATCTTGTGTCCTGTGACTTAGATGAAGATGATGAAGTTGCCGATTGAGATGGAGAAGAAGTAGTAGCAGACACTGATGAGGGCAACTTAATGTTATTCTTTTGAAGAAGGTGTGTCAGTTCATCAATCTTCTTATTATAACATCTATGCTCATCATGTCCTAATCTTTTACAATATGCACATTTTGACTTCTTCTTTTTAGATGATTCCTCTTTAGAAGAGGATGTGGACTCAAGAGTGTCATGTGAAGGAGAATCTTTACCTTGCTCAATAGACTTGGGTGCCTTGTTTTGCTTCTTACCTTTGCCACTTGAATCTTTTGTCTCCTTTGCAACAAGAGCATGAGATCTAGAAGACTTCAATGTGCCCATGTGTACCAACTTTGCTTGTTCCCTTGTGAGTTGAGCTGCAAATTCATCAAGAGAAGGCATTTTGTATGCATTTCCAAGAGCATCCATTGTAGCATAGAAAGTAGAAACAAACACTGAATAATCAGGACCAAGCTTAGCAAGAATAGAAAGTATCAACTGTTCATCCTCTTTAGTGACCCCACAATTAGATAACTGCAATCTAAGAGAATTGAGCTTAGAGAAAAAGTCTTGGACATTGTCAAAATCTGAAGGATTAAGACCCATAAGTTCATTCTCCAACTTAAATTTCCTCATCTTATCTGGCTTACCAAAGAGACTCTCTAAAGTATTCCAAGCTTCATTAGGATGAGTGCAAGATGCAACATGATATCTAAGATCTGGAGAAATGGACAACTTCAAAGTACCAAGAGCTTCATCCCTTCTATCAAGCCATTTTCTTTTCTCTTTTGCTCCTGCAGGTTCTGGATCTTGACCAAATGTGATTCGTTGCAACTTTGATTTTAACAATAACAACTCCATTTGAGATTTCCACTCATGATAGTTATATGGAGTTAGAAGTACAACTTTTGTCAAATCCATGATACAATGAGATATTACAAGAGAAGAACAAAAATTTTCCCTCACAAGAAATCAACCCCTTTTGTCCCAAAAGATTTGCACTTTTTTGCAAATTTACAATAATGTGTCCCAAAATATCAAATCAGCTACAAAATGAAAATCTGGAAACAATCTGCAAAAAGTGCATGAGTAGATCTGAAGGGCTCTCGAATACCTTTCCAATGCCACAAATTTGGAGAAAATCGGAGATCGGAGCACAAAGATATGAGCTCGGAAGCAGAAAACGATGATCGGGCTTCAACTTGGAAAAAGAGGCACAAAACTGCAAAATCTTTGCAAAATATCTACACCACTAAAAAATTCAGATCTCCACCTTTCCGTCGATATTTCGTTTGAAAAATTTCGCCTCTGTATGCAAAAGTTGTGAAAAAACGAAAAAAAGGCCTATAAATAGGCACTTGGGGCAAATCACAAAGTCTAAAAAGACTAAATAGGTGCAATTTTTCTGGCACCTGGGGCTAAAATACGGTCATTCATATGACCTTGGGTGAAATCCGAGCAAAAAATAAATATACTGCCTGCTTGTATATCCGTTGGCCTTTTGCAATTTATACAAAGTTTTATATACAAACCCGTCAGCCTTTTAAATAAACCAAGCTTTTAATACATATAAATTGTGATTGAAAAAAAAGCTTCGTACCATAAGCCGACGATGTTACAGCTTGGCCAAGTACCCGACCGATTTGGGAGGATGTACGCCGACGGAGGAGGGAAGGTAGGCAGGCCGGCGAATAGTCAGGCCATTTGACAAGACAGCCGATGATAGACTTTGACCACCGATCAAATTCGTATCCGTCGAATATGCCACCTTAATGCCACCGATGGAGATTAAGAGCCCCGGTGGAGGTACCGACAAGACATGTGACCCGCCGATGGGGTGGATGCTAGAGGAAGGTACGCCGACTAGTAGTGCAGGTTTGATGGAATGGAGCACGAATTTCTATTGGCCCTTCCTGCAACGTTGACCCGGCCTCGTACCCTGTGGATAAATGATAGTGGATGCCGACGACCGGGAACCCTTGGACTAGGATAGCCAATGAATGTCGAGGCCGATGCAAATAGCGTACCCTGCCTGGAGGATGGTACCTTGGCGGGGCCAAAAGCTCTGCAAAAAATAAAGATCTCTTACCGCCGATGACGATAAGGTACGCAGACGGAGGAATATACCCAGGCACCGATGTCTTTGTAGCCGATCTGACCACAAGTGGCTTCACTGCATGCCAACAAGTTAGCGACAAACTAATTGGCCATAGACTTCGTATGCTGGTCGGGCAATAAATGTCCCGCAGATAAGAGAGCCGACGACAATACAAAAAATTGCAGATAATTTTTGTCGGATTAAATAACAAATATTCCCAAATATAATTTGCCCGAATACAAAATTTTGAATAGCCCGACAATAAAAATTTTGCCCCAAAATTATAATGAAATATGCGCAGAAATATTTTTCTGAAAAATATTTTTTGCGAAAATATGAAAAATTGTACCGCTTGGGAGGCTGTCCAAGCAAAAAAAATTTGCTTCAAAAACAACTTTACCCAATATAGGCGAATTTACAGTCAAAATTCATCTGCAGAGCTTTCTGAATTCAACCGTGAGGCTATTGAAACCCCAATCTGCACCCAGCAAAAAATCTTCAAGCCAAAATATCACCCTCAAATCTGGGAAGGAATCTGCAACACCAGGAGAGCTCTGATACCATGTAGGAGTTGATGGTGACTCCTCAACACCCCCAAGATCAGTTGCGACCAAAACCACTTCCACAAGAGAGAGAATGGCAAAAATGTTTGCTTCACAATGCAAGATTGATTGATTGCTTGAATGAAGCTTGAATACAAATGTACAAGAGATACCTTGCTTATATGGGCAAGGTTGAGAGATAGGAATGAATATGATGTTGACAAATGTCATTATCCTATGATATGAGACAACCAACAACCTAATCACCTAGGAAATGATGCATCCTAGCTAGATAAGATAAGTTCTAGATAAGCCAACTAAGACTTCTAGAAGGAATCTTTTACCTAAGTAAACTTAACCATGTGAATATGTCCCCTAATTTACCTAGTGGATGAATTAGCTAGGTACAAGACAATTATTCACACCAACAGACGTGTCCAGGCACCAACTCATTTTTTGGAAACCCTAAGGCAAGGGCCAACACTCTTTGTTATATATGGCATTTTTTCCTTTTTTGTAAGGGAGTTCTTGGTTACGAGACTGCTAAAAGAGCACTATTTAGACTTTGTAACTCATTTTTTATGAATACTACATATCCGTAACATAGACACTCATGATTTTATCAATAGAAAGTCATTTCCTTCACAGATTTTTGTTGTTGTTTAGTATTGGTAGTGAGTTGCATGATAAAATTCTGTGTGATCCTTTATTTTATCAGATTCCTTCAGTGTTGGATGCAAAGGATATTATGTCATAAAGCTAGTTTATGTTAGTGATCTCTTTCTTTAGCTTTATATCTGTGAAGACATCTTGTTTTCCTTGTGTTTAGCATTAGAACAGTTAGAACCTTACATAGACTCATTTTTTACAAACATAAATCTCTGTATTGTGAGATTGTTTAGCTCTATTGAGATTTTCTGTGAGTTTTCTACAGTATTGTCACATGTTTTATCTTTGGTGTATCACCTATTAGTGATAGGTTTTAATTTCAAGTATATATTTCTTACTCTTTTCCTTCATCATTCTTCATCTTTTCTCAAAATATCTTAAGGGGAACCAGCCCATAATCTAGAGGTCCACTTCATTCTTAGGTCATCCACAACCTCGAAGTGTTCCCATGTGTCAATAGGTTGCTATAGTTGATAGCTTAGTAAGGGTGCAAACTTTATTTGACAAAACTAATCTAATCTGAATTAACCTAATCTAACCACCCATCACATCCTCTACCTTTTCCCACTTGCACAAATAAATCATTTTAATTCATTTATAAAATCAGCATTTTCCATCAACATGGCATCTTTGAGGAATATTCCGTCAAGTTTGAATTCAAAAACAAGTGGACATGTACACCCAACAAAGCATTTATGAGCTCTTACATGGCTCTTACATGTCCCTTGCAAAGGTCAAACTCAACATTAACTCTCAAATTCAAATTTGAATCTCCCCCTCTTGGGCACATTGACCAAAACTTGCACATTCCTCAACCTATGACATGATGACAAGTGTCCTCATCTCATTGGTCCAATCTTTATCCCACATTGATCTCTCATAAGCATTCTTTCAACTTGAGAATCTTTAAATAGAGGCTTCATCCTTCAACAAATCCTCCACAATCTTAGCATTTCATCCACAAAGCTAATGCAAATTCACTCTCTTCAATTGAGAACTAATTTTTTCCATCACAATTGCATCCTCATCATTAGCATTATCAAGGGTTGGGAAAGGGCTATTTTCCACAATAGCACCAATCCAATATGGGATAGGTTTGAGCATGCTTAATCTTTTTTGGTATTTTATCACTTTGTTTATTTAGCATGATTCAATATCTCATATGGATGCTTGATAATTTGTTATGTTTTAAAGTGCTAATCATGCTAATGTGTGTGTGTTAGTTTTAGCCATTTGCATATTTTCACCATCCACATTATGGCGCTAGAAGGAGGGCCAAAATTACAGTCGGTCTTTTTATTTTCATTTGATTGAAATTCTATAGGGTTATTAATATATCTCATTGCAGGAACTCATAAAACTCAGCATTTGCATTGTATGTAGCATATGATTTGATTGATTGAATACGTTTATTTGATCTATTTCTTTAGTTTCATATTGGGCACAACTTTAGGCAGCCAATTTGCAAGACATAATTGCATTCATGGTGTTAATGTGTCTAGAAAATTAACACTTTTTGATTCGCTGGCAATGGGGTTTTTTTTTTTTTAATTATTTCAAGTAATTACTTCTACCAATTTGGAAATGCTTCACTGCACAATGCTTATTGCAATACAAATAGTTTCATATTAAGGAAATGGCTGCTAATCATTCATTCCTTTTACTGCTGGTCTTGGAGAAATGTTGTAGTTGAAGTATTCTACAATTATTTATTATGTCTTTGGAGGCATTCTATCAAAAAGCTCGCCTACTCTGAATTTTCATTTTGGCGCCCATATCAAAAGATCTATTATCCACATCCATTACCAATAGCATATGAGAAATTTGTGTTGCGTCCCCTCCATAATCAAGTTCATTATGAGGATAACCAAAGATTTTTGCCACCATTAATCCCAAACCTGGTTCTTGCACCCTCAGTACCCACTGGTATAGTTTCTCCAGGCCATGCCACTCTCCAACTTGAAAAGCAAGCTTTTGCTAATTCTGGGCCTGAGTATAAAGCTATAATAGTGAATATGGCCGCACTACAGAATGTGTTATACATGGTTTTCTCAACCTCATCCAATCCATTGTTCTCAAATTTCTCAATCATTTCTTCATAATCAACTGGCGACATCTCACCCTCTTGAAAGGAAGCAAAATTGTCACTATTGACATCACCATTTTTAGCTCGCAATCTTGTCTGGTCTGCAATCTAAATCGAATACTGGTCATTTTTGTCTTGCTTAAGGCACATATGAGCATGTTATTCTCTGTATGTGTTGATTCTTATACATTCTGTCAGATGAAGTACATTTGCTTTCTTTGAAATCCATCAGTTATTGAATTAAGTCAAAGTCTAGAATCTGGAAACACTTTGCTGCTTCATTCACAAACCAAGCCAATTTCTCTAGCACTGTATAGACCTCAAGTGTTGTGAATGTGACATGTCTCCTATGCAAAAATCATGTACCTTTTTATGGCCTTCAATCTGCCTTGTGCACATCCTACTATCATTATGATTCCTGAGACCACATTTCCATGAGGTATTCTGTCAAATAGTTCAAGTGTTATAGGTGCGATAGAACATCAATGGCGACAGAGAGTTGCATCTACAAAATCGCGGTAGAATGCTAAGAGTTGCATCTAAAAAATATTACATAAAGGAGTAACAAAGCGAGAGAGTTAGGCACCTGAAATGCATTTGAAATGATAGCTATTGACTCAAACCTGAATTTCCATCTTCTATAGTTATAAACTTTAATGGATGACAAGGAGTAAGTTGTACAAAAATCTGATGAAACGCGGGAATGATAGTGCTATTAAAAATCCCAACCGATTCCATGCCATGCTAGGCCTATCCTTCAATTTCCAACTTAATGGAGTCATCCTTATATTAGCTGGAGTAGATGGTGTGAATAGGGATTGTGCCCATCAGCAACGCATTGTCCTTGTCTTTATTTTCATTTTGTCTTCAATGTGCAACCAGCAACAAAGCAATTTGTCTCCAATACGTGGCCAGCAGTAGTATATTGAGAGAACCACTGAATGCTAATATCATATGAATTTTATCTCTAACAACCATTGAATGCTATCAAAACACATCCCTTTGGCTCAAGGTATAAAGAACATTGGCTTGTTTACATATTTGATCTTTTCTTTTGATTTATCTTATTGCTCTCATTCCAAAGACCTCTCAATGATATTTGAATGAAGGATTTAGAGAGATAGGAATGAGGCAATGATCATTATCTTTTGTCTGTTGTGCTTGTTGGACATTCTTGTAAAATAACTTAGCGAATACTTGTTTTGTTAGGTACGTCCTAGCAAGGTTTTTGTATGTCAAGTGTGAACAAGAATACTCCTATCTGTTTGTCGAGTCAGAGTTCATCGCACTAAGTACAACGCCATCCTAGTTCTTTATACCTTGATGCATCGTATCTATGTTTCTTATCAAACATAAGGTAAGTAGCCCTTTTAAAAATCCCAATCCTTGATAAGCAAATCATCATCATCTATCATCATCATCATCTCTCATAAAGTTGGCTTGTTGGATCCTCTTGTCATCATCTAATGTCTTATTTTCCGCACTAACATCACATCATGAATAGTTAATCATCATCACCAGTGCATCCATTTTGCATCCACAAACCATCAATATTTTGTATATCATCTCACATGCATAATCATCATAATAATTTATAGATATGTTATTCTAAGCATCTTATAAATCATACATTTTGCATAATCACAACATATCACATCATCAATCTCATCCATCTCACATCATATCATCATTTAAGTTGTTTAAGATAATATAGATTTGTTATTCTAAGCATCTTAAAACCATCTCATTTGCATCATCATCCATAACCATCCATTTTAAACCTCTTTATCATGACATCGACCCTCAAATAGAATCTTTTCGCTCGATCTCTCGAGGGGGAAATGTACTAGTGTACTTCTTTCCGCTGGTGCAGCCAAATTTTTTTTTAAAAAATTGAATTTTGATCACGGCAAGTTTGTTCTTTGAACCAATGCAACAAGTACATTGCTTCAAAGATGGGCAAAATGTAGACATGCAAAATTAGCATTATGCACTTAGTTCGCATTCATCTGTTCATAAAGTTAATCAAGTTCATTAGATCCATTCATTAGGCAAATCAGGTTTATTTAATCTCTAAGGATTATCCACTTAAATTGAATAAATTAACTTTATTTAATTTAAGCCTATCATTCCCTCTTTGATTAAATAAATCAAGACTTTATTGAAATCCAAGTCATATTTCTCCCTCTTGATTTAAATAAATCAAAATATTCAAGTCAAGTGGGTCAAAATCAACTAATAATCACCTAAGCTAATCTAATCCTGATTAACCTAATCTAACCACCCATCACATCCTCTAGTTTTTCCCACTTGCACCAATAAATCATTTTAATTCATTTATAAAATCAGCATTTTCCATAAACATGGCATCTTTGAGGAATATTCTTTCAAGTTTGAATTCAAAAACAAGTGGACATGTACACCCAACAAAGCATTTATGAGCTTTTACATGGCTCTTACATGTCCCTTGCAAAGGTCAAACTCAGCATTAACTCTCAAATTCAAATTTGAATCTCCCCCTCTTGGGCACATTGACCAAAACTTGCACATTCCTCAACCTATGACATGATGACAAGTGTCCTCATCTCATTGGTCCAATCTTTATCCCACATTGATCTCTCATAAGCATTCTTTCAACTTGAGAATCTTTAAATAGAGGCTTCATCCTTCAACAAATCCTCCACAATCTTAGCATTTCATCCACAAAGCTAATGAAAAGTCACTCTCTTCAATTGAGAACTAATTTTTTCCATCACAATTGCATCCTCATCATTAGCATTATCAAGGGTTGGGAAAGGGCTATTTTCCACAATAGCACCAATCCAATATGTGATAGGTTTGAGCATGCTTAGTCTTTCTGGTATTTTATCACTTTGTTTATTTAACATGATTCAATATCTCATATGGATGCTTGATAATTTGTTATGTTTTAAAGTGCTAATCATGCTAATGTGTGTGTATTATTTTTAGCCATTTGCATATTTTCACCATCCACATTATGGCGCTAGAAGGAAGGCCAAAATTACAGTCGATCTTTTTATTTTCATTTGATTGAAATTCTGCAGGGTTATTATATCTCTTACTATATCTCATTGCAAGATTTCACAAAACTCAGCATTTGCATTGTATGCAACATATGATTTGATTGATTGAATACGTTTATTTGATCTATTTCTTTAGTTTTATAGTGGGCACAATTTCAAGTAGCTAGTTTGCAAGATATAATTGCATTCATGGTGTTAATGTGTCCCAAAAATTAACACTTTTTGATTCGCTGGTAGTGGGTTTTTTTTTTTAATTATTTCAAGTAATTACTTCTACCAATTTGGAAATGCTTCACTGCACAGTGCTTATTGCAATACAAACAGTTTCATATTAAGGAAATGGCTGCTAATCATTCATTCCTTTTACTGCTGGTCTTGGAGAAATGTTGTAGTTGAAGTATTCTACAATTATTTATTATGTCTTTGGAGGCATTCTATCAAAAAGCTCGCCTACTCTGAATTTTCATTTTGGTGCACATATCAAAAGATCTATTATCCACATCCATTACCAGTAGCATATGAGAAATTTGTGTTGCACCCCCTCCATAATCAAGTTCACTATGAGGTAACCAAATAATTTCTTCCACCATTAATCCCAAACCTAGTTCTTGTGCCCTCAGTACCCACTGGTATAGTTTCTCTAGGCCATGCCGCTCTCCAGCTTGAAAAGCAAGCTTTTGCTAATTCTGGGCCTGAGTATAAAGTTGTGATAGTGAATATGGCCGCAGTACAGAATGTGTTATACATGGTTTTCTCAACCTCATCCAATCCGTTGTTCTCAAATTTCTCAATCATAGCTTCATAATCAGCTAGCGACATATCACCCTCTTGAAAGGAAGCAAAATTGTCACTATTGGCATCACCATTTTCATCTCGTAATCTTGTCTTGTCTATAATCTGAATCAAATATTGGTCATTTGTGTCTTGCTTAAGGCACATATGAGCATGTTATTCTTTGTATGTGTTGATTCTTATACATTCTATTAGATGAAATACATTCGCTTTCTTTGAAATCCATCAGTCACTGAATTAAGTCAAAGTCTAGAATCTGGAAACACCTTGCTGCTTCATTCGCAAACCAAGCCAATTTCTCCAGCACTACATAGACCTCCAATGTTGTGAATGTGACTTGTCTCCTACGCAAAAAGCATGTACCTTTTTATGGCCTTCAATCTGCCTTGTGCACATCCTACTACCATTATGATTCCTGAGACCACATTTCCATGAGGTATTCTGTCAAACAGTTCAAGTGTTACAGGTGTGACAAAACATCAATGGCGATAGAGAGTTGCATCTACAAAATCGCAGTAGAATGCTAAGAGTTGCATCTAAAAAATCTTACATAAAGGAGTAACAAAGCGAGAGAGTTAGGCGCCTGACATGCATTTGAAATGATAGCTGTTGACTCATGCCCGAATTTCCATCTTCTATAGTTTGAAACTTTAATGGATGACAAGGAATAAGTTGTACAAAAATTTGACGAAACGCAGGAATGATGTTACTATTAAAAATCTCAACCGATTCCATGCCATGCTAGGCCTATCCTTCAATTTCCAACTTAATGGAGTGATCCCTATATTAGCTAGAGTAGATGGTGTGAATAGGGGTTGCGCCCATCAGCAACACATTGTCCTTGTCTTCATTTTCATTTTGTCTTCAATGCGCAACCAGCAACAAAGCAATTTGTCTCCAATACGTGGCCAGCAACAGTATATTGAGAGAACCATTGAATGCTAATATCATATGCATTTTATCTCTGATAACCATTGAATGCTAGGGATCGTAGATTTATTGTCTATATGTAGGCATGAGCAAGGAGACTTGCAAGTTGGCTATGCCCTCACGTGGTAGTTTTATTTCACTCGCCTAAGCCATAGATTGCTATTTGACTACAGATGAAGAAAGAAGTCTTATCATGAAGAAAGCAGCAACAGTCTAGTCTTGATTGATATATTCATGCATATAGCAGGACAAAACATCCCTATCAAAAATCCAAATCTAAATCTATGATTCGATTCAAGAGATCCCTTGTATAGTTGTTGGCAGTGTATAATATCAATTTTTGTGTCTGCGTACATAAATATGGTGTGAGGTGAAACAAATTATACATAGGGGCAAGAGGATTTTCTTTCGAGGGGACAGCAATATATAGCTTAAGATTTCAAGGGGACAGTGATAAATGAACGATATTATTAATGACAATGACAATGATAGTATTATTATAGTTGTTTGCAAATGGTCCTAACCTATTGATTGTGTTGCAGTGCATACAGTGATCGTGGATGCAACCACACTATTGAAAGACTGCACATTTGGTTTATTCTATGGTGGTCATTTTGGAGAAAACTATTGCCTCAGACATCACTGACACTCCTTTGATCTGACTGTGAAGACATATCACCTCATATCAACTTAATGACTGCTAAACATTAATATGATGAATTTATTTCCTGACTGGTGTATTTTGACTGTTAAATATTTGGCACGACTTCCTTTTTTTTTTTTTTCAAACATCCACTTTTTTTGAATTTCATGAATATTGACTATTGAATATTTATTTGAACTCAAGTCAAGGCTGCGAGTGTCATAAAGATTTTTTCCATTTAAGCACTGTTTACTAGTCTAAAAATCACACCACTTTACAATATTTAAGAAATTGTCTTGTTTCATGATACCCAAATTTTTCAATACATTGGTATAATCTTGTAGTATTTATTCACCTTAGTGCAATTGATGCAACCTTTTGAATTGACCACTATAATTGTCCTTTCTCTAAAGTGGGAGCAAGTAGAAAATTTCTTAACATTTTATATATATATATATATATATATATATATATATTTATATATTTATTGAGTTATAATTTCATCAAAGGGAACTCATGTGATTTCTTTGTAATGTTTGCAGGGGGATATTTTGCATGGCAGGTTTGCATCACGAAACTATGGTCTCTCTCTCACATGAGAATCACAAGCAAAATTGAGTTGGAGAAGTGAACATTGAACTGGAGACTTGAAAAAGCATTTTTTAATGCTTATTGTAATCTAGAGTATCTATGGTTGCTTTTACTTTTTGTTTTAGGCCAACTACATCATTAATTTTATTTTTTTTAAGTTAGGCTAAAATTGAACCTAGAAACTTACTAACTTTTCAATATGGGTTTTAAGAGAATTGAATAATCAAGTCTTCATCTTTCCTTTGGTGCTTAAAATGAATCAAATCATTGCTTTGAAGGATAAAATGAATGTGTACCTTTATTGTTTTATAATTATTTACACAAAGTAATATCATCAAAAGATGTATGCGCTTCTCTTGTCAGCATGGCGTCTTGAGAATCAAAAGGATTTTGGTGACATTAAATTGTGTAATTAATTACCCACACACTTCATTTTGGGTTTAAAAATTGAACAAAACACTTTGCAAGTGTGAGTAAACTTATTGCATGTGTTCTCCCTTTGTTTCTAAACGAAGGTTGATCGAACTATGAATATGTTTACTCACTTTTATTTATCCTAGAGGGCTTTCCTTGGGGAAAAAGTACTCACCCAAGGGAATGACTCAGCTGGTAACACTCGAAAGCCAAGAGTATTTCTAGTTGGGATATAAATGTGGGTATTGGAGTAAACACCAATATCACGCGGGTTGATTCTCGACAAGATGATTCAGTGGGGACTCTCAATCGTGATGGGTCAATCTCCATGAACGTAAAAGTTTGAAATAGAACCCCTTTGTTTTTAGTGACCAATTGATCCTACGAGCGAGTTTATCAAAGTGGCGATTGAACTTAGATTCCAAGAAGTTACTTGCCATGTCCTGATCTTGGTTAAAGTATAGAGGTTAAGACTTCATTCTTAACATACCTTTTATACTCTCCTTGGTTGCATGTAAAATCATCTCTTCTAGTACAAAAGGCATGAGGCAAGCCCACCAAGAAAAATGTACCAATTGAGCTAGCATGTTATATTGCTTGTGAGTCAGATTGAAAACACAGTGCTTTGATCGAAAACATTGGAAACCAACATTCAACATGAGCATCAAATCTCCAACCCTTTCGAAGAAGCAAATATCCTTGAACGAATTAACATGCTATTGCTTGTCCTTGGGATTCGTATCCTTAGAGGCTTCTAAACATTTGGATTTCATCTCAATTTTCTCCTACTAAGGTCAACAATAGGTAACTCTTGCCTCAAATTTCCTTGGTTTTCGCATAATACACTTTGCGGGATAAGGGGAAAGTTGAGACATTGGACATCTAGATTCAAAATTTAATCAAGAGTGTGTTTGTGGTAAAAAGAATCTATTAAGCAAAGATTGAATCAATTGGACCCCACACTTGTGCTTGAAATCTTTTGGTCATATGGTTTTCATGCAAACATTGGTCTTTTGGTTTTGAATTACTCTTAGAGAAAGGCATGTTCTTCACTATTTTGGTCTAGTAAACAAGTCCTTCCTAGGTTCATTTAGGATCAAATCAAACACTTCATCCACTCCAAACATTTATCAAATTCCATCCCACCAAACAACTTTAGAGCTTTGGAAACATCATTCTAGTCTTAGGTAAATCATCAAAATCAAAATCACCTTGTTTAGTTAGGAGTATGGGAATGCATCCTTTCTCATACCTCTAGTTGAATTAGCAATCCTTTGAAACAAGTTCATCCTAAGATCACATGCAATAGATCCTTTCCAGGTGCCAAAATGTCCAAGTAATTGATAGAATTGTTAAAACACAAAATACTGAATAAAATGTACCTCGGGAAGATTCTGGAAAAATAAATGCTAGATTTGAAAATATCATAGAACCACCTTTCCAACGCCTATTCGTTTGCAAAAAATGGAGTCCGTTCCATATGCAAAATTTACGCCCCCGGGAGTGCAAAAAACATGTTCTGACTTTGACTAAGAAAAACAATGTCAAAATGGAAAAATCCAGA
>VDFB02142972.1:0-14325 GCA_007258455.2 Sequoia sempervirens | reverse complement strand
TATGGCACATAAGAATGATACCTTAGAAAAAGAAGACAACCAATTAAAGCCTTCTTCTCATATCACCACTATTGATACTCAAAACAATCCAACCAATAATCATCCCCCTATGTGTGCTAAAGTTATTTTGGACACACCTAAGAATCCTATCATTCTTTACCCACCATTACGCAAGCAACAAGCTCACAATACACCCAACCTCGTTCTTCCAAATCATGGTCTTCATGATTTTTCTTTCATATAAATCAACCCATCCAACAAACCTTCACTCAAGATTCTTCCAAGAAAACTCTAACCTTGGTACATCCTAAATTGATAGATATCCCATTAAACATGTATCAAGCAGAAACTTTGTTTCCTTATCCACATAAATAACATTAGTTGTTGCTCCTTGCCATGCAATAGTTGTAGGATCATAGCATACTCACTATTGTGTGTTTTTCATCCATTGCAAGGGGTAGCATACCATCATCCATTCTAGGCTCACCCTTATCCTACACTAAGTGAGGGAAAAGGGCTAGAAATCCTTATCCCCGTATGTCACTTGTTGTTGTCTCTTTTTACTAATCCTTAACCTTTCATGAACGTATAAGAGCAAGCTTGGGATGTGGATGACATCTCTTAATACTGACTCACATGTGACATACTCTCTTTCTTCATGATGCAGCTTATCAAAAATATATGACTTGACATAGGGCTTTTTAAATAAGCTCTCATACCCTCTTATACTTTAAAGAAATTGCTCACAGTAATGGTGTTAGCAACCGCTTTAAAGTGGGGGCATACATAGACAACATCTTTTTTCAAATTTCATGGTGTGATTTACTTTTTCTTGTGATATGTCCTCTCCTTAGTGGTGTCATTAGGTTTGATGCCTTCCAAGAGTGTAAGATCAACTGAAGTGGCCTGATGTGAACAAGCATCCCATGGATAACGATCTGACAAGGGAATAAATATCAACTGAAGTGGCCTGATGCAAACAAAGCATCCCATGGATAACGATCTGGCAAGGGAATAAAGATCAACTAAAGTGACCTGATGCAAATGAGGCATCCCATGGATAATGATCTGAAACCTTGACTTGTCCTCTCTTGGAGACATTAGGCATAATGCTCCCTAAGAAGAAGACCTTACATGAACAAAGAAAAATCCCCTTTAGCAAGATTCTTTACATGTAATCAAAAACATTTACACAAAGCATTACATTGTGGTGCCTTATCAATGTTATCAGGAGCATAACCTTGGTATGGTTAGTATGATGGGAATCCAACACACTGGAATGACTTTCTCACCTAACCACTTATTTGGGACATCTCACCCTGCAGACGACTTGATGTTTTGTGGACCTAGAGTGAGCGCATCTTTTCCACCTTGTCTTTCTCTTTCCTTTAGTTCTTGCCATTGCATGATTATGCATCTTGATAGTTTGACTTAGGATCTTGGATCCTGGGGGATTGACTACCTTCTTGACCTTTTTCCCTATTTTTCATCTACATCTATACACTCAGATCTCTCTTGAATGTCTACTTTAGTGTGAGTTTGAAGCAAGTTCATCCTCTCACTAAAGTGGGGGCTAAATGTACCATAGAAAAAAGGAAACTTGCTTAATTTGGGGAATAATTGATGGTAAATTGGACTTAATGAGGCCTTGATTTTGTGTTGTGAGGTGTTTTACACATCCACACTAGGTCTTGGACCCTTCCAAATTGAATAAAATGCATTTAATGATGTCTTGTGAAGGTTTTGTGAAGTGTTGTAACACATTTCTACACTTTTCTATACTCTTCTTATTATAATTCATCTAAATATCACATTTTCATCACTTATCAAGTCCTATTCTAAATATTTTTAAAGTCTTGTAACAAGATTTCATGCTTTTCTAGGCTTGATTTCACTATTTACACCTTTCTTATGCTTTATATGACCCCTTTATGCACTCTCATAAGATTCTTAATTGCGTATTTTTTAATGTAAACTCGACAAATAACATTAAATGTGACTTAATATCCGACACCCACTTACAAGCCTAAGGTGGGACCCATTCACCATGGGTGGTGAATGAGTTCCTCTTGGCTCCAAATTCAAAATAATTCAAATTTTCTTTTGAGTTTTTATTCAAAAATACCTTATGTCAGCCTGTGATGTTGTATTATTGGGTAATTAGGGCATAAGTGTGTGTAAATAAGTTTTGTTTCCATCCATTTCAAACCCTAACTCATTCACATCATTCATTCATCATCTATCTTCTCCATCAAGTCAAGCAAGCTAGGGTTTCATCATTGCAACTCATCAAGATCGTTTCCTAAGACATTCAAGGGTAGATTCTTCATGTTTTGCTATATGCATTCAATTTCAATCATCATGGAAAGGTAATCAACTCCATTATTGCATGTTTCATTACATTCTTTGTCTATTTTGGTTTAATTACCTAAAAGGGGTTTGACCAAGGCAAACCCCCATGCCCTAACATTCAACATTTATCTCTCTTGTCTTATGTGTTTGTAGATTTAGACATATTGGAGGCTTAGAAATCATTGAAGATTACATTGCAAAGTTTTTCAAGTCATCTCTTTATTGGATAAGTCAAAATACCCTCAAAAAGTCACTTTCAGACCTGAATTTGACAGTTTCATAATTGGACACTTGGAGAAAAAGAAAGTGCAGACCGAAAGATCCTATTTCCACCTTTGAATATTCAAAAATTCAAAAGTGGAATCATTCACCATGGGTGGCGAATGAGTCCCACTACCAGGTCTGATTTTTATTTCCTTCATTTTTGGATACCCATTTGTCTGAAACAGGCTCTAGAATAATTTCATGTAACTGGGACTAATTCACCCAGAATGGTGAATGAGTCCCACCAGGCCTAAAAATTAGGATCAGTGGCATTTCACAAGTCATTCAAGTCTCCAACAAGTTTGTAGGTGCACCTCTTTAGTTTCATTCATTTTTTTTGTAGTTTACTTTCATTTCTAGGTGTTTTTGTATTACACAATGTGCTTTCCAATAAGTTGCATTTCAATAGTTTCCATTTGATAATCAATACCTTTCATTAGTTTTCTACATTTAAATCAGTTTATTTAGACACATCACATTAATCTTTGAATGTGAACATTGCATTTTGGCCCATCTTTCTCCTTTTAGGTGAAAAACCCTGCAAGTGCTAAAAAGACCTTGGATACAAAAATATTTGTCTACAGTGTGAAAGTGTGTTACAGCACTTTACAATACTTTGAAATAAGGCTTGGTAAATGATGAAAAGAGATTATTTAGGTGAAATACATTAACAAGACCCTAGAAAAGTGTGAAAGTGTGTTACAACACTTTAAAACACTTAGGTAAGGTACCACTTGAATCCTTTTATTTCACAAGGGCCCAAGACCTAATGTGAATTACAACATTAAATCAAGGAAAAAATAATCCAAAATCACAAGGAGGGCCCAAACAAGATAGAAAAGTAGAAGGGTTACCTTTTCAGTGTCCACACACCCTATTCACCTCCATCTCACAACACAAACAATGATGTTGTCCTTAACCAACTCTTGTAAAAAAATTCATCCCTCCAACAACAAATTGCTACATTGAATCAAAATCAAAATGGCCAACCTTCACAACATGTCAAAATAAACCCATTATCCTTGGAGATATTGATAACAAAAATGCCACAACATATAGAGATTCCTAGATTTGAGAAATATGGTGGGAAAGGAGATCTTGTTATTCATGTTTTTGCATACAGAGCCTTATGTAGCAACTTTACTTTTTAGGATAAAATCTTGGCTAAACTCTTCCCTAGATCCTTGAAAGAAACTTCCTTGGAATGGTTTTGTTCCTTGCCGAATAATTCAATACGTTCACTTAATGAACATGTTGATTCCTTTCTCAGTCATTTTTAAATATACATGGGTCCCAAGATCACCTTAGCATATTTAATAAAATGTAATCAAAATTATGATGAAAATTTCATTGACTTTATCTCCCTTTATCAATTTCTTTACTCACAAATCAACCTTAGGATTCCCGATCCTAATCTCCAACGAATGTTCAATGATATAATTTTCAAAATAAGCTTCAAGATAATATTGGGATGATGAAATTTCCCTCCTTCACACAATTGTGAATAGCCCTTTGTGATTACCAAAATTCGGTTAGTAGTCGTGAAGTGAAAACTCCCTCTAACTATCGTAAAAATTTTGAATCCACACCTCAAACCAACTACTAATCATTCAAGAAAACAAATAAGGGATTTATACAGCCCAACACTCCTCAACCAACTCAACATCTTGACACCCAAGTGGCTACTATAAAGATGATAAATCCATATACATTTAGGGAGAGGAGTAGACAATTTACCCTAAGCTACCTGATACCTTTCATTTCATCATGTTGTGGCTCTTAAACAATAACTTAATTTCCTTACCTCCTATTAGAGATCTTGATCCTACTAATCCTTTACCTCCAAACTATAAACACATTGGCTTTTTTCATTATCACCAACAAAATGGACATGATACGGAACATTGTAAGCGTCTTAAAAATATTGTGCAAGACCTCATTGATTCTAGTCACATTCAAATTAGTGGTGTTAATGATCAAGGTAATAAGTCTATTTCCCCTCCCAACCAAAATTTACAAAATATTTACCAATCTTATGCCAAATCATAGCATCTCCTTTGTCAAAGCTAGTGAAACCAAGAATGATGTGATGAATTTTGATAATATAAATAATAACAACATGAATGATAATGAGGAGAATCCTATGGATAGTATGATTGGAATCATTGAAGTTCAACCTTTTAAGGACCTAACCAATATGTCCCTTGGCATTGTTTTCTCAAAAAATTACATAATTAAACATGCACCTGATGGTCATCTTTACATATCTAGAAGAATCAATGACAAGCCTACTAATCTAGGATACTAATTGATCCACTCTCTATAGAGAACATGATCACTGAAGAATTCTTGTTTTTGCATGAACTTTATCAAGATACTTATGAGAAACCAAAAGCATGGATCAAAACACATAATAGTTTCCCTTGCCCTATGATAGGTTCAATAACTCTTCCTCTAAAAGTTGGACTCAAAACATTGAATGTATCATTCTCCATCATCTCAATGTCGGATCAATTTTGTGTGAAGTTAGGCTACCCATGGCTTCGCTCCATGAAATTCATCCCATTGGTCATTCACAAATGCTTGAAGTTTCCATTTAATAATGAAATCTTTAGTGTGCATCATAGTGGCTTTAATCTTGTGTCTTCCCATGGGAATTTCTCATTGGGTGTCTATTGGCCCAAACCTATGGAACATATTAGGCCTCGTGAGGACTTCTTTTTCAAATCCTATCAAACATTTAAGGAAAAGTGCATAGAAGAGTTATCCCTTAGCAATATGCCTCAACCCATTATTGAACCTCCCATCGTTGATGAAACCATGATTGAACCAATAGCCCTTCCAAGTAACCAAGACCAAATCATGATAAAACCTTCACCTATTTCTAATAAAAGACCAAGAGATAACCATACAAGTCCTATTGTTCCTCCTAAAATTAAACAAGTTTATAAAGTTAAATAGAAAGTGGTTGAACAAACTCCCATGGTTCCTTTCATTCCTCCCTTACGAGAATAAAAGAAACCTATGGTTAGTAAATCCGCTCCTACACAACCACAACTTGAAATTCAAATAAAAAGAAACCAAAATGCTAGAGAGTGTAGGTTTAGACGTCATGCTATTGCTTGTCAATTACAAGCAAAATATGAATCAATACCTCAAAATCAAACTATAATAACTCAAGCAATACATGGTGATTATCCACCTTCGTCGCAACAAGAAAATCCTATATCTTGACTACAACAAGAACAAGCACCTTCTATGGACATTGTCATTAGACCTCTTGTTGTGATTAATTTGGATGATGATGATGAGACTACTAAGATTGATGAGGAAGTACATAATGAGTGAAATTTATTATTTTCCTCTTCCATGAGCTTAGATAATAAAAACCATGATGATCCTCCTAAAAAAGAGTGACTCACCACATGTTGAACCTAGTGATGTTCCTAGTACAACACTTGTCCCTTTGGCTAGTTATCTACCTTTCGTATATGATTAACAAGATTGGGATGTGAACAACCTGCTATAGATTGAATCGTATGTGCTTTACTAGTCTTTTCTTTGTATTATTTTCATGTGCACTTTGTGTGATTGCATGTGCATAATTTAATCCCTTGTATCATTTTGTTTGACATGTCTTTATGCTCATTCCTCTATTTGCACCTACATTCTTCTATATGTTGTAAACCTTTATCTTTTCTTTTTCTTTGTGTTCTCCTTTTGGGGATGATAGTGCAATGTGTCAAGACATTCAGGTCTCTTCCATGTTGACCCAAAATATTTTTCTTTGTTTTGGGGAATGATGATGTTTTCGAGCTCTATAATAACATTGTAGCAAAGATATATGTTGACCCTGAATTCGTGGATCCCTTATGTGTTTGGGATTTTATTTGGGAACAACCCCCTTTTCATGTTGCAGCTTCATTTGGAAACATATGCTTGACATAGGGCTTTCCAAATAAGCTCTCATGTTTTCTTTATTTTTTAGCATTTATCATTTTCTACTCTAAAGTAATTGCTCACAGCATGGTGTATAGAAATTTCTTTAAAGTGGTGGCATACATTGGAATTATCATTTTGACATTTCTTATGTTTCTCAGTGTGGTCCTCTTATTTCATTTGATGTTTCTTCTAGGTGGTGTCATTGAGTTTTATTTTCTCCAAGATTGCAACCTTTTTGATCATATGACGTTCCCCTTAGTGGTGATGTTGTGGATTGCATTCCCTATGTTGTGAATATTTTATTTTCAACTAGTCCTCTCTTGGAGATATTAGGCATGATGTTCCCTAAGGTGATACCTTTCACATGAATTAAGAGAAACCCCTATGAATATCCTATTACATATATCAAGGCCACCAAGCATAGCCCAACTTGCTTGCCAGTGGAGCCTTTTTCATGAGTTCCTATCATAATGCAGCTTGCTACACTTGTGACCATCTATGTAGCACCTTATCAAAGTTATCAGGAGGTATAACTTTGGTATGGTTAGTTAGCCACTTCCTAGGGCTCACCTAGTCGATAGCAGATTTCACTAGCCCATGTGAGCACATTGTTGTTTGCATAGTGGACAACAAGTTTCACTTGTAATTTTTTTTGGAAAAATAGCTAAGGCTTGATCCACATCGAGTTCTTGATTCACCCCTTTTTATTTTTTCTTTTCTTTCTTTAAGTCTTTGAAATTGTATGATTCGGGATCTTGTCATTGTTGTTGTATATTTAACAAAGGTCTATGTGTCTCTTTGCACGCCTTTGTTGGTTTGTTGAGAGATCTTAGATCTTCGGGGCTTGATCATCCTCCTTGGCCTTTGTTATCTTATCTTTCCAATAGTTGTATAATTATACCCCTCTTGATTGTCTACTTTAGTGTGAGTTTGGTGCAAGATCATCCTCTCACTAAAGTGGGGGCTAAATATAGTGTTGGAAAATGTATTCCTTTACATTTTCACACTTTTTTTGGGTCCCCTCAATTAAATTGGACTTAATTATGTCTTAATAATCCCTATTTTACATATAAAATCCTAACAAAATATATTTTCCAAAGGGAAAACCTAACAACAATCAATGCCAACACATAATACTTTACCTTGAGAAATGTGTGTTCTAGGAATAGGGACCTGGGACCCATTCCTCGATGTCCCTAGGCCTTTGAACCTAAATTTAAAATATGATTTTTGCGGTATTTTAATTTCCCCGAATTCAAATCTTAATGTCGTTTTGTAATTTTTATTTTTTGGGAAATTAAGGATGCATACCTATAAATACAAGGTTATTTCATTAGATTCAAATCCTAAGACACCTAAAAATTTCATGAGAGCATAATTCAAGTTTACAATAGAAAAAATTATGATCAAGTGCATTCAAGAGTAGATTTATTAGTGATTTATTGCATCAATCAAGATCTCAAGCATCATGTCAAAGTCTCTTGCACTCATACATATTTTTGGAGCTAACATTGTGATGTAGGTTTCAAATATCCAAGTCAAGTATTCAAGTTATATTTCAAGCATCAAGATCCACATCTATTGAAGCCATTTCATGCAAGATCAAGATCAGCATTCCAAAGGTTTATTCAAGGGTTTGGTGAGTTGCAACATATCATTGTTCATTCATTATTCCTTTCATATTTCATTATTTCAATTTAAGGTTTAATAACCAAAATTGGGTTTGACCAAGACAAACCCCCATCCACCAAAAATAAACAATTTCTCCCCTCTTGTATATGTGAAGGGTCTTAGGTTAAAGAAGGATTGAAGATCTCTTGAAGATCAAAATTGGAAAAGTTGTCAAAGTTGTTAAAGGTTGTCAACATTGTTGTCAATTCATGGAATCTCACCTATAGGCCTTATTTCCAACTATTTGACATTGAAACCTAGATCAAACAGAAGCTACAGACTAACACCAAAGGATCCCAAGAGCTAAGTAAAACATCTTCACAAAGACCCATTCACCTATATGTGAATTAGTCTCAATAAGCCTTCAGAATTTTCATTTTGGTGAAAGGTACACATCACTCTATCATTTCTATATCTAAGAGAACTTTGTTGTTTTTGTCTCTATTATGCTTTAAATTGATGATTCAAGTTTGAATGGGCATGGTGTAGGGGCACCTAGCCTTCATAATGTAAATAGGGTTCTATGTTAGTATTTTGTGTTCATGTCATGCTTTTTTTGTAATAAGTTCCATTGAGACCAATTTTCATGTTTTTAGATGTTAGGGTCATGTAGGGTCAGTTTTGAGTCAAGTTGTTAAGTTTTGCTAAATATTGCAAAAGTTGCAAAGCAACTTTACATTTTTTGTTTTGTATGGGAAGTTGAACGATCAGATATTTGAAAAGTAGTTTGGAACCATTGGTTTGGTTGTAAAAAGTTTAAATATTGCCTTGTGTAGTCGAGGAAACTCTCTAGATACATTTTTGGAGATCAAGCAATAAGAATAACTCTATTTTCTGTGTTTACATTGATTTCTTACTGCTACAGGAGTTTGTATGGCTCTATACTATCTGTAAATTAACTAATTTTCATTGGAAGTGATGAGGGACTGAATCTACAATCGTTTGCAAGTGATTTCATCATATTTCATTAGGTTTGAAGGGATTTAGAGCCAATTTACTGAAAGCAGCTAGGAAACCCTAGTTTTAAGGGTTTGATAGGAAAAACATGAATTAGGGGACCATTCCACCAGTGGAAAATTTTGAAAATCGATGGAATGGGAGTAGTTAGAGTGATTTTAATGTTTGTATGGTTTGCAGGAGCAAGGGGTGGAGTTAGGGCCAAGTTTGATGCAACCCTAGCTTCATATCTCTATGTATGAGGCTTAGGAGGATAGTTAGTCATAGGGTTTTGTGAATAGAAGAGTTGGTGATAATTCTAGTTGATAAAATTTGTATATTCAGACCCCATTTGAATGATTGAATCCGTAGAGTGAAGGTTTGTGATTGGGAGAGTTTAAATATCTTGTAGTTGCTTTGGAAAACAAGCCTATTTAGACCTATTTGTTGTGTAGAAGTCAAAATTGGAGGGTGTTGTTACAAAACAACCATATTTGAAAATTTGATATGTTTCAAAGTGGCATAAAGGGTATTAGGAATGATTTTTATATTTTGGGTATTAAGTCTTTTCTGAAAGTTATGATGAAAAGACCCTGTTCCAAATGCTACAAAGAGAATTGAAGGTTTTGGGAGAAAGGCACCAAGTTAGGGTTTCAAAGTTGCTAAGTTTCTTTGATTTGGGATTTTCTTGATACCTCCACCCTGGTATACATCAAATTGGTATCAGAGTAGGGTGGAGGGCAGACGTATTGCATTTTTTAGTGAGAAGCTCAATGAGGCAAGGAAAAAGTATTCCTCTTATGACATGGAGTTGTATGCCATGGTCCAATTATTGATGAAGTGGAGACACTTTCTCTTTCCTAAATAGTTCATTATTTTTATTGACAATCATGCTTTTCAGTTTCTTAATAGCCAATACAAACTTAGCCACAAACATGTGAAGTGGGTGGAGTAGGTTATAAAGCTACACTTTCACCATAAAACACAAAAAGGGGCAGTCAAACAAGGTGGCAGATGCTTTGAGCAGAAGGACATTGTTGGTTCAAGAAGTTCAACTCCAAAGTGTTGGGATTGATGCTTTAAAAGGTATGTATGAAGGGGATGATGATTTCAAAGAAATTTATGCTACTTGTAACAAATTTGATGGCACTTTTCATGAAGAGTATTTTGATTTACTGCTTCAAGAGGATCTATTATTTAAAGGGACTCGGTTATGTATTCCCAAATTCTCTAGATGAGGACTAATTTTATTAAGGAAAAGCATTGTGGCAACTTAGGGGGTCATTTTGGTGTGGATAAGACTTTGGAGCAAGTAAAAAGGTATTATTATTGGCTAAAGATGCAAAGTGATATCATAAAATTTGTTGAAAATTGTGTTGTTTGTCAAAAAGCCAAGGGTTGTAGTACAAATGTAGGTCTTTATCAACCATCTCCAATCCAAAATAGGCCATGGTAATCCATCAGCATGGGTTTTTTGTTGGGGTTTCCCAAAACTCAAAGAGGATTTGATAGTGTGTTTGTTGTTGTAGACCAGTTTAGCAAAATGGCACATTTTATACTATGTAAAAGTACAAATGATGCCTCATACATTGCAGGGTTTTTTTTCGAGGAGTTGGTTAGGATCCATGGATTACCATTGACAATTATTTCTAACAAGGATAGTAAGTTTGTGGGTCACTTTTGGAGAACCCTTTGGAAGAAGTTGGGTACAAACTTGACCTTTAACTCTTCCTATCATCCCCAAACAGATGGGTAGACTGAAGTAGTCAATAAGATTCTTGGGAATCTTCTTAGATGCTTGACAAAGGAACACTCACAACAATGGGATCTGATCCTACCCCAAGTTGAGTTTGCATATAATGACTCTATGAATAAAAGTGTTGGAAAAATCCCATTTGAGATTGTATATGGATTGCAACCAAGGGGAGTGTTTGAACTCAAGGATTTGAGTGGCATGGAGATAAGGAGTGTTGAAGGAGAAGATTTTATAGTGTCCATAAAAGATATACATCAAGTTAGAGAGAACTTTCAAAAGAGTGTTGATAAATATAAGCAACATGCAGATTTGAAAAGGAGAGAGGTTCATTTCAAAGTGGGGGACTTGGTCTTGGCTCATTTGAGGAAGGAAAAGATACCAAAAGGGAAGTATTCAAAACTATAGATGAAGAAGATTGGGCCATGTAGGGTGGTACACAAATTTGGAGCAAATGCCTATAAGATAGAACTCCCTCCTAGAGTTGCTATCTCTCCAATTTTTAATCTTTCTGACCTATATCATTTTAAAGGAGATATGATTGTAGGTATAGATGTAGGTACATCAGAGGTTCCAGATGAAGATTGGGTCAAGGATTTTCCACCAATTCAATCATTGAAGCTAGAGTGCATTGTGGATACCAAAGAAGCCAAAAGATCTAGGCACAAGGTGTACAATGAGTAGTTAGTGAAGTGGCAAGGCCTTCCTCTGGTGGATGCCACCTAGATGACTAAGGAAGACATCAAGAAGCATGGTACAATAGTTCAATATCTGTTCTCAAGTGGAACTTGATATTTTTGTTCTCCCTGGGAGTATGGTGCAGGGGAACCTAGCCTTCATAATGTAAATAGGGTTCTATGTTAATATTTTGTGTTCATGTCATGATTTTGTTTGTAATAAGGTCCATTGAGACCATTTTTCATGTTTTAAGATGTTAGGGTCATGTGGGGTTGGTTTTGAGTCAAGTTGTTAAGTTTTGCTAAATGTTGCAAAAGTTGCAAAGCAACTTTGCATTTTTTGGTTTGTATGGGAAGTTGAACGGTCAGATATTTGAAAATTAGTTTGGAACTATTGGTTTGGTTGTAAAAAATTTAAATATAACCTTGTGTGGTTGAGGCAACTCTCTGGATACATTTTTGGAGATCAAGCAATAAGAATAACTCTATTTTCTGTGTGTTTACATTGATTTCTTGCTACTATAGGAGTTTGTATGGCTTTGTATTGTAAATGTAAATGAACTAATTTTCATTGGAAGTGATGAGGGACTCAATATACTGTTGTTTTCAAGTGATTTCATCATATTTTATTAGGTTTGAAGGGATTTAGAGCCAATTTACTGAAAGTAGCAATGAAACCCTAGTTTTAAGGGTTTGATAGAAAAAACATGAATTAAGGGACCATTCCACTGGTGGAAATTTTTGAAAATCAGTGGAATGGGAGTAGTTAGAGTTATTTTTATATTTTTAGGGTTTGTAGGAGCAAGGGATGGATTTAGGGCCAAGTTCGATGTAGCCCTGACCTAATATATCTATGTATTAGGCTTAGGAGGATAGTTAGTGATAGGGTTTTGTGAATAGAAGAGTTGGTGATGATTCTAGTTGATAAAATCTATATATTCAGACCCTAAGTGACATGATTGAAGCCTTGGAATGAAGGTTTTTGATTGGGAGGGAGTTTTTCTTGTAGTTGCTTTGGAAAACAAGCCTATTTAGGCCTATTTGTTGTGTAGCAGTCAAAATTGGAGGGTGTTGTTACAAAACAACCATATTTTAAATTTTATATGTTTCAAAGTGGTATAAAGGGTATCAGGAATGATGTTTGCATTTTTGGTATTGAGTCTTTTCTAAAAGTTATGATGAAAAGACCTTGTTCCAAATGCTACAAGGAGAATTGAAGGTTTTGGGAGAAAGGAACCAAGTTAGGGTTTCAAAGTTGCTAAGTTTTTTTTATTTGTTATTTTCTTGATACCTCCACCCTACTCTACATCAGGGCATAATTGAGTTGATTTACTACTTTTTAGTTTTTCTCCCAAAAGTGTTATTCGGGTTGATACCCCTATCCTTAGTCATAAGGAAATCAATAAATTATCTCATTGAATTGACTCACCTAATGGTTGTAAGTTGATTCTTTGTGTAGATTCTCTCATTGAATTTTCTTGATACCTCCACCCTACTCTGCATTAGGGCATAATTGAGTTGATTTACTACTTTTTATTTCTAGAGAATATTTTGAAGGTTTTGAGAGTGGGCTCGTAAATGGTGATGAGATTTTTCATGTTGTATATATTATATAGAGTTCTAAATAATTGTGCTATTAATTTATCCATGTGCAAAATTATCTTGAGAAAAATATTTGAAATTGAATGCCATTATACTAAAAATAATATTTCCTAAGGGGATATCTTCTCCTCCAATAAACCTAAGTAGACAATATAATGTATCTTGATAAATTATTGTGTATCCTTGTTTTCATCAAACAAAGATCATTGTTTGCTTAGATATATGTGTGGTGGTAGTTTTAGGTCACAATAAAATTAGTCACAATTAGTGTACACATACTTCACCTAAGAATTATTCATGTCGAGCTCCTAAATTTAGGAGTCCCATTTTGCAAAATAGTGATAATAATCCAAATACAACGAATTCATCTCTTCTCATTCAAAATCATCTACACATAATTCCTTCTATCAATGCCTTCACTTTTATGACACCTCCTCTACATATAGTATGTCAAACTAGATTATCTCACTTCAAATGTGGTGATTTCTACTTGATTTTATTTCGTATCTCTCCTTGTATTCTATTCTAGAACTATTGGTCTTCATATTAAAGTGTGTTTTTTTTTCCTAATTCATGAACTAGTTGTTTTGTTATCCTCTCACCCATTTACATAGAGGATGAATGCTCCATCACAAAGGTCTCCACAAGCTTTTCAACTAAAATCATTTTCACCCAATGCAGAATTTGCTTCAAGAGTCTACACCTAATTGGTGCAAATATCTTGTGAAGTGCTTCCAATTTTAAAGTGCATATGGTCACATAAAACTATTGAATGTAAGATTCAATTGTGTTAGGTTAATGAGAGTATCAATTATGTATATTCATGCTAGATATGTAAGCTTTACCCATGAAATAAACTTAGGTGTCCACTAGATTTCATGTTGTTACTTGGTGTTTTATTCTTTGAATAATGTAAATATATAATCAAAGATCTTTTTAGAGATGTTGACTCAAAATGAATCATACAGGGCATCAAACAAATTATTTTTGTGCCATTGTTAGATCTTTACTATGGTAGGGATCTCTTTGTTGATGAAACTTTCTAATAGACTATTAAGCCATCTCTAAATTTTATCCCACATCACTTGTAAAAAAAATCTAATATAACCTCCCAAAAATAAATTCAAA
>VDFB02142971.1:0-26932 GCA_007258455.2 Sequoia sempervirens | reverse complement strand
CTCATATGAGATTCATTACCCAAATACACCTTCCCATCATCAAATTATTCATATTTTGAGAAACGAACCCTATGTGAGGGCATGCAAAAAGATGTCCTTGAGTCTATCAACCACACATCTTTAGATGCATGCATTTACAAGGCTACAAAAAAAGCTTCACCTTCATCTTGAGAGGAATTTTCTAAATCGTAATAAAATAAGTTTTTCTTGTTCTTGTTCTTGTTTTTTTTCTCCTCACATTCTTTGTGAAAATTACTAATGTTGTTGTAGTTCCAACATTTCACTTTAGACTTTCTAAGAGACTTAGATCTTCCTATGGATTTGGATTTTGATGTCTTGTCATTTTTCCCTCTCTTTCAATCTATCATGAAAAACAAGGGCATCCTTAGCCATCTCAAAATATTTTATTTGCATCTCTTTAAAAAGTAATGATATGACCTTTTCATCCATCTTGAAGGTGGTAATGGCACTCCCAATGACCATGACAAGGTGATACCATGGGTCTAGCAAAGAACATAGTGTCATGCAATGATACTCATCATTCATATTCACACCAACATAACCTAATTGGGAAATGAGAATGCTAACGGAATTCAAGTGATCAACCATGGATCCTCCTTCCATCCTTAAAGAATACAACTTCTTTCTTCAAAATAGATTGTTTTCTAGGGATTTAGCCTAATAAATCTCTCCAAGATTATTCCAAATATCATTGCAATATTATCTTCATAGACATTCAACAACATGGAGTCTACCAAAAAGAGTCTTATGAACCCTTGTATTTTTGATCCATCAACTCCTAGTTTTGTTGAGTCATTTTGGTAGGCTTTACATCCAATATTGCAACCCATAGATATTTGTCTATGAGCATATCTTCCATTTTGAATTTACAAAACTCAAAAAAAAATTCCATTAAACTTTTCCATCTTGATCCTTCCATATATGCTTTCATTCTTTCTCCTACAATAAGGTCATGAAGAATATTTCTACAAAAATCTCCCACCCAAATAGAGATCAATACAAAAAAACTCAACCCAACAACAAGATCAAAATTGGACAGGCTCTAATACCACTAAAAGGAAGTTAGGTATGTGGAAGAGGCTTCCTACATCAATCTAAGTGGGGAAGATAATGGATTTTTTTATTTTAAAACCTTATTAGTTATAGTATGAGATGCACATTCATTTTCTTCATTAAAATATACAAAACAAGATAAACCACAATAGAATCATGTGGGGAAAACCATTTTAGGAAAAAAAACCCACACTCTAAAAGCAACCTAAATTATATTATCAACAAACAATTAATGTTATAATATAGTCACAGAGCTAAGCTCATTCAAGATTCTTCAACTATAACAATCTTTCTAGAGTGATTCTAGTAGCATAAAGGTGCCCATGAAATCTTCAAACATCTACTATTATACAAAATGAATAAGTATCAAATAAATACAATTCCATAAGAGATGGATGCCTAGGTTTTCCACATGCAAACAATATAATGTATGCATGCCTTTCTTGAGTCTCCATGAAATGCACAACACTTGCATGCATGAAACAATCTTGCATGAAGTGTACTATCATAGTCGAGACCCATTTGATTTGATTTTTCTATTTCTAATTCATATCTACTCGTACATAGGATTCCCTCAACATGCAATGTGCTTGCATGAATGCAATCACCTTGCATGCATAGGCGAATCAACTACATGGAGCCCACCTATTATAGTTTGTCATACACAACTCCTCCACCACATAATTTGTCATAGCAACTTGTCATAATCCATCATAGAGTGAACTCTTACAATATATGACATGCCACCAAATTAGCCTTCAATAGGGTCCAACATGTGGGGAATATACTTCCACACATGCAATTTACATGTCATATAGTCATCTCCATGTAGGATCAAACCTTAATTGGTAAGTCCCACAATATGAATTGAAATTAGTAGGAAATAAGCATAAAATAAATTAAAAATCACCAAAATACTAAAATAAAATTAGTATGATGCAAGGGCTTTCGAGAGTCACAACTTTTGACTTGGAAGTCCGCTTGGGCTGAAATTTTATAGGGAGATGAATTATGAGGAATTTTTTGGATTATGGAGTAAGCTTAGCTCGGTAGGAGGCCATTTTGACACTTTTTTTGAAGCCAAATTCTTTCATCCAAGCCTTCAAAATAAGCTTAGAGTATTTTTTTAGTTTTTTAGAAAGTTGTTTTTTTAATAATGTGGAACTCACGTTTCCAATTGAATTGTATGTTGACAATTAGTGTCACCATAGTTGTAGGAATATTTTTGGAAAAATCCAAGCTCAAAGGGATAAGCATGCAAAATTACTAAAAATGGAAAATTATGATAATTGTCAAAAATGGCCAAAAATGGTAATTTTGAGATTTTTTTAAAAAAATATATAAGGAGGTTTTTCCTTTCATTGTAGGGGAGAGAGGAATAAGGAAACAATGTTGTTTTGAAGCAATTCTCTATTTACTGGATTTGATTTAGTAATAATGAACAACTATTGTTAATGGTTGGCTTGGTTGTATCAATGCATCACTCAAGTGAGTAGTGGTGGATGCATAAACATTTATTATTAACAAAGCATGACAAGATACAAGACCAAGGGGACAACAAGTGTAACAAGTGATAGACTATAATGAAGATTAGGTAAGGTGATAGTGATAGTATTTAGAATTTAATGCATGTGCTTTGAGTTGTCTGGTGGTGTGCTAGTAGCAATCAACAATGTATTAGAATAAAGTGCATAGGAATTTTTGGTGAGTGGACTTTATTAATTTAGATGCCATGGGAATATGAACTAAGGTAATGTATGGACTTAGGGCTTATGGTTTTGTGTAGACTACTGTGAAAATACTATTGAAGATAAAACTAGTGAGATGATAAAGCAATACCAACCATAGATAGAAACTCAAAACACAAACACATTCCATAAAGGCCATAGAAAGACATAGGACACCCCTCAAAGCACTAAATTTGCAAAATATTATGCCAATCAATGGAGCCCATTGGTTGGTCACCATTAGAACTAAAGTAATACCAAGGCACACAAGAACAAACATAAGAAAAGGGACCCTCTAAATATAATTGCAACAAACCCTCATAATAAGCATGCACAAATGAGCAAATCCTAGGCCAATAATATAAACCCTAACATAAAATGGAAATCAAGTGGATATATCAAAGATTTTAGGCTCATGGTAGGGCTAACATTAGGCACTAAAGCACTTCTATACAAAAAATTGATTAAAGTTGAAATTTTAGCTAATAGGATGCACGACATTTCAACAAGTGCATATTTGACCCTAATCTACACACTTAGTTCACTATGGAGTTGATAAAATTCTCTAGTGCTAAAGCAAGATAAAGGTTGAGAGTGTGTACTTTTCCAAAACTATGATATATTGAATTCCAAAAGCTTCATCCAAGACATTCATTCTTTGATCACATAACTAAGTACCTCTCTACTTCACATTTAATTTTTATACTTTAACATTTAATTCAAAATATACATATTCAATGATGTTAGTTATTTAATCTAAATTAGTATAAGCTTATATAGATGTATCTTATTTGATGAACCTAAATTGAGTTCACGAAAATTTTATTTTATTTTCCTTTACATTTATAAAATAATTAAAAACACACACTTTATATATGTCCTAAATAAACTAATGTTGAACCTAACCTACAAGAACAAATTGCAAACAAAATAAAATAAAATTTTAATTAATAAGAAATTCAATATATTTTTCTTCAACACACTTTATTTAAATATCACTAAACACGCTCTATTTAAATATTACTAAACACACTTTATATTTAAATAACACTATTTCAATTATTAAACAGATAATAATAATTTTACAAAAATTCAAAATCTACTTTTATTCCGATCTCAAACATATTATATTTCTTTATGGAGTACAACTAATACAAGTACGCCCTCACCCGTGAGGACAACCGTTACGTTGAACATTTTCACACTCCATAAATTCAAACTAAATTACATTGTTGAAAGAGACCCAATGTAAAATCAATGAACAGAAGAAATCCACATTATGACGAAAGTCGAATCTAGCCTACCACTTGTTCTGACAACTCATGTTGATTTATTTGGATTACACGGAAAAAGATCAAATATGATCTGTCAAAGCTAACAGTGAATAATCACTACAAGACTAAACAAAAAGTTCTGCAAAAAACCTGTCAACAATGTCGATGAATAGAGGAGAGGTAAGCCGAGAATAATAGAAAAGAAACTCCTGAATATCCATCAAAGTTTCTTCATCCTCCATTAAAATTTCCTTCAGTTTTCTCTCCAATTTGACGCATGCCACTGCTCTTATCTCACCCGAAACGGAACCCGATTTTTCTTCCTTTATCTTGTCCTCCTTTCCTCCATTGTTGTCGACCACGCGTCCATTTCTGATATTGCCAAAGTTCAGAAAGCTGCCCACAATTACTTCTTCTCCTTTCCCATCGCCATTCTTCTGTGTAACTTGACCCTGCTCTTCAGGCATAATGGTTTCTTGAGAGATATTCTTACTCTTATGATTATGGTTGTTTTCCCTGAAGCTTCCCTCTACCTTGAGCTTCCTGCATGTAAAATCAAGAGAGGAAAAGGCCCTGGGATGAAGCCTTTGGTAGTCCTTGGACAGAGAGCTTTTAATGGTAACCCCTGTTTGATGATGCAGAACTCGAAGCTTTTTACTGACCCACGATATCTATGTAGCTTTTCTATTAGTCTCCTACACTTTATATTGGGGCCCCTCCTCGCCTTTACCCTTTGAAGAGCTGAGCTAATTCCTATCCATATCCAAACTTATATAATGAACGAAATAAAGATTGATTTTAATAACGTTCACAAGATCAAAGTGGTTTATGGGATCAAGAGCAGTAACAAAAGAGTAGACTGATGTTTGAGATATTGAGTCGTTCATTTGTTAAAAAAATATTTTAATAGTGTCAGTTCTTAATAATGATTGGTCTCTATGGATTGGGAGGGGGGCGAGCTCAATTGACTAAAGCATCAGGTCTACTCTCCCCCATCCCCGGGGTATCAAAGAATATGTCGTGCCAGCATCATGGTCACGTGAAAAAAGTTTACCACGGACCTACCCAATTCCTACAGTCTAAAAATATTATAATGATTGGTCTCTATAGTCAAAGTTCTTAACTTGGACCCATTAAGTCTTATTCTACTTTACAAATATTAAATAATTTAAACGTCAACTAATCAATAGTAATTTAGTAATTTTGCATCTTCTTCACACTAAACCAACTACATCTTATATTCTTTTTTATCTAAAAAATACAAAGACAATTCTGATATAAATTCACACAAGGCACTTATAAGTTTGTGATTTGTTGTAAGCTCTCTCAGGCAGAGGCTTACAGGGTGGTTGTGTCTGCTTAACTAACTCCCAAAAAAGGATGAAAATGGAGTCCCCCGTAAGCGTGCTCTAGCAGGCAGCCACCTTTCTTTGTACCTATATCACCCATGTTGAAGGCGATTCCCCAACTATTAAAGGAAGGCAGATCTCTATCCCAACCTACCTCTGTGAAAACAACAGAAGTTGTTGGATTTGCTCAGCTTTATTTCTTCTGCTGCACCAAACACCTTAATTCTCTTCCTTTTTTTTCTTGTCTACATCATGACTTCTTTGCTTTTTCTTTCCAGCATGTTGTTCTGTGGCCTTGTCTAATGCTCCCACCGCCATACCTCAAATTTCTCTCTACAGAATGGCTTTCCAAACAATTTATTATTGTTGCTAAATATAGTAGAATTTTGCCCTCTTTTTAGGTATGAGAGAGACGTCCATTCATTGCACTGGAGAAGGTACAAAAGTTTGAATTCAATGTTTTGATGGTTATAGTCCAAATTCATGCAAGCTGTAAGATAAGCAAAGGGAAAGTGATACCTGATTTGTGGAGCAAGCTTATTCTAATGGATAACCTCGTAGCAAGCAAAGAAAATGGGGCATCTTTTCAACAAAAAGACAGTACTAAATGTTAAATTATGAACTATCTTCAACATTGTGCATTATATTTTCATTGAGAACCGCACTGTTTAAGACTTCTATTTAAACATAAGAGGTTTCTTATCTATATTTAAAAGTAGTAAATGGTAGTCTTTTCAATTGGTAAAAAGTTATTGTTTGACTATTGAATTATTAATATTTAAAGATAATTTATTTAAATATATCTAAATTTTTAGAGTGACAATTTAGTATATGTATGTATAATATTGTAATGGTAAAAATTGAATATCTATGTTTTTTTTTAGATTTATAGTGACTAGATTATCTTTAAATATATTAACTAGTGAGTGAAATGGTCAATTTCATATGGAAGTTGGCAAATAGTATTATTCAATTTGGTAAATGTATGCAATAGACAACGCTAAAATGATATGATTGATGATGACTGTGAATCCCAAATAAATCTAAAATGAAATTCACAAAATGAGTATGTCATAGCTCATACGCGTCTCTAGGGTAAGGACTCATTTGTTGACCTTTAGGACCCTCTCGGTATCTTCCATTCCTATTCCTTATCAATTATATATATTTCTTTATTTTTTGTTTTGATTAAAAAAAGTTGTGTTTTCTTACTCAAGTGAATTTGTTGCAATATTTGGCACTTTCACCATTATAGTTGTGAGTTCATTGTGCTAAATCTATTTTCATTGGATATTATATGAATGTTTTCCATGGTGTTTCTTTAATTTTTGTAGTATATTAGTACATTTTGTAGTATTGCTTTGATTACCAAAGTATATCATTATTTTCTACAATAGTTATAATTTCGGGTAAAAGCACAAACCTGTGTCACACTTTCTAAATTGGCCAACAAAAAAAATAAAATTGAGCTTCAACCACATAAAAGTGGTCTTTATGTTTTGAATTTCAAAATGGTGTAAATTAATGAAATGTAGAACTTTTGATGAAGTTTATTTTTATAATTTTTCAGTTTTTTAAAAATTGTTTTCATTATTTTTTTAATCAATTTAATAATAGATTTTGGAATGCTGAAAATTTCAAAAAAAAAAGTGATGTTCACGGGACATCAAGAAACAAATTATATCATTTTGAAGAGGACTCTCTCCTCTAGTGCACCATATATGTTTTAAACCTCTTTAATATGTTTTACTATTTTTTTTTAAAATTTCTAATCAACATCTTTTTTAACTTTAACAATCTACTTGCATTATTTTAAAAATAAAATGTTAAAACTAATCAAATATTAAAAAAATTACATATTTGGATTTACCACTCTGAGCCTTATGAAAAAGGTATTTTTCTTTTTTTTTTAAAACATCATTTTGACTAAAGAAATACTTAGTTGAAGTTGAAAGTTTCAGAAAATTCTGAAAAAAGTCGAGTTAGCTGCCAACTAGGATGCCACATAGATAGTTTTGATAGAAAGGGTTTTAGTCGAAACCCTTTCTATAGAAACCTCGCACATAAATTAAGCCAATTTCAAAGCGACAAAGCGGATTTTTTTATTTTTTTGGATTCAGCCGAAGCCCTGTGTGTCAAGTGGTTTTGGTTGAAACCTATTCGACTGAAACTTTTTTGAGTGAAAATGTTTCGCTTAGAACTATTTATTTGGCTAAAAGTGTGACACAGCTTTGTGATTTTACCCTTTCACTGGATATTAATTTCACACAAAAGTACTGAAATCATCTTTCTAATTTCACATGTAGTTTCCTTCTAGAATGTGAGTTTCTTCCCAATTCCTTTGTCGCTTCTTCTGTAGTTACAATCAATCAAGATCCACTTTCAACATACATGATTCTTGTTAGCCTTATTTAAAAAAAAAATCCAATCTAATCATTTGAGAAGGTCCTCAAAATTGTGATTTACAACTAGCACTCCATTAACACTTTCCTACTTGACTATTATTTGCATAAATCTATCTCAATCAACCATAATATATCCTTAGGATATGTGTTCCCTTCCACCTATACTCTAGAAGCTTATCTATGCAAATAATTACTCAAGTAGGAGAAGACTTGAAAACAAGATTTCTAAGGGTACAAATTGCCATATTAAAATCTACTCTACATCTATAGCTAATCTAGCTAAGTGTGAATGCTCCACTTTATAAAATTTCTTGTAATTGTTTTCTTATAAATTAGAAAGTATTGTATGTTATAATTTTAGTATAATTTGTTAGTAGGGGTTATTAATGTAGGAAGGTAAAATAGGAACACTATTGTTTCTTTCATTTACTTTTTTGTTTATTATTCAATACTTATCAATGCTTATTCCTATTTATTGTGTTATCATTCCATGAAAAATCATATTGAAGGTATTTATTTCCTTTAAAAAAGTATGTTATTTTTTCTCTAAAGGCAATAAAATTCACATAAATGCTTCTTTGCAACTTAGACAAAAAAAATTAGCAACCCCAATAGAATTTCCCCAAAAGAAACTTGTAAGAGTTCTTTGGGATTTCTTATACATGAATTACAAGGACAACATTTGGAAATCATTCAATGAATAATAAGTTTCTAGTGCAAGAGCACTAGTCCGTCTTAATGAATTTTCTCTAGTTGTTTCATGATAGGTTGAGTCTAGGTGTTTGAGTTTGAGTTGTTTGAGTGTTTGAGTCTAAATAAGGTCAATTGAGACCATTTTAAGTAATTGGAAAACTTGGTGCCTTTTGGGGTCTATATTGTAAAAGTCATAAATCATGACAAGAAGTTATCAATGTGGGGAAAAGTTGTCAAGGAGGGTAAAATGTCATTTTTCTTGTGTGAGGTCATGTTCCTAGGTTGAATAAGGTCTAAACAGACAATTTTTAATGTTTGAGGTGATTAGGAGAGTTAATTTATAGATAATGCAAAAAGTGCTAAATGTTGTTAATAAAAATGCAAAGAAAAGTGCAATTTTTTAACTATAATGGTCATGGGGAGTTTGAAAGTTGGTTGAAGGTTGTTGAGTTAGTTTTTCCTTGGTGGGAAAGAATTAAATAAGTGAAATCCATTGATGTAAATATTGGTTGGAGGATTGTGAAGGAATAAAAATAAGAATTTCCCTTGTTTTTATCAATTTTTTGTGTTTTCTTGTCATTTCTAGGTCTATACAGACTCGTAAGTTACTGCATTAGGGTGATCCCATAATAGTGGTTTACAATTTTTGGCCAAACTAGACACTGAAATTATTATTTTTAACTAAATCTTCACATTCGGGCACCTATAGCAGCTAAACTGTGAGGAATTTGAAGATGGTGCAAACTAGAGTCTCATCAAATTTTGTCTATAGACTCTAAAAATATTTTTCAAAATTTATGGAATCAAATTTCACTTCTTTTTCCATCTCCCACACGAAAATTGATTTTTCAGAAAACAATATTTTTAAAAAGTGGCACACTATGTGCATAACTTTTTTTCCATGAAGGATAAAATTCTAATTTTTTCAAATTTAGATTTGTAACTCTGATATCTAGTGCTTCCACTTGGTTAGATAGTTTTTTATTGAATATTTTTCCTTAATCAAGTTTCAAAGTCAAAGCGAATTACAATTAGGACACAAGCGATGTATAACACATAACTTTTTTGTATATGTCAAAATTTTATTTTATTTTATTTGTTGGATCAAGGACTTCAATATCTGGTACACTCATATTTTCAATTTTTTTGATAATATTCTATTTTTTCACATGTGAAGAACAAAGAAATTCATTTTCAATGAAAAACCTATGTTTAATAAAACTTAAAAAACAAATACATAACAAAACCAAAACATATTAAAATTATATTCATTGGATAGCTTGTTGAGGAATACCATAATCATTTGAAATAAATCTTAAATAAATTCATTTGATCCCCCAAAAGCTAAATCAAAAGTGATTTTTTATTAGCATTTTGATAGGTGTAAAGGAGACGCATTTATAGGTATGGTTTAAAACTAGTGAGGTTCTATCCAAGGGGTTTTGATCTAAGGTGATTTGATCAAACCCTCTTCAATTGGAATCCTTAAAAGGGAACTTTTTAAGGCTTAAATCATTATATTTTCTAAAAATATGTGATTTCAGCTAAAATTCGTTCCTCTCAGGAATTGTAAACCACTATTATGACAACACCCATTAGGCTTCAAAATTGTTAGAAAATTGTGAAGGACTATTGTATCTTTCATTTGAATCCATTTAGGAGGAATATCATTGAATAAAACACATGTTTTATTTCCAAATCTCAGAGGATGGTCTCAATTTGCAAAGTTAAGGGTTTTGAAGTTCACAATGGAAATCTGACTCATTCCTCCTATTGTAAACTCTGTGGCTCAAAGGAATGAGTCTGGTAGGTTAGGTTTAGATGTTAGGGTGAATTTTTTGTGAAGGGAGAAAGGATTAGTGAGGATTGAGTTGCCGTCCTTCATGAATTTAAGTGGAAAAGAGCATGAAAATGGAGGTTTAAGGCTAGGGTTTGTTGAAATATTTAGAGGAAGCAATATTTCTTGAACTTTTAAGTATGTATAGGCTTAAATAAGGGTTTTGGAACTAGTTCCAAGGTTTGGTAGGGTTAGAGGGATAGTTTTCCAATAAACCCCTTTGTAAAATGCAAGAAATGAGGGTTTCATGGTAGAACACTTTGGGAAACGTGTCACTATAAATAACCTATGTAATATGGGGTTTTGATGTCTGTTTAGTGCTGCCCCATAGATTTTTTGGGTAGGCAGTGAGTAAAAAGTGGCGACCCTTTGTAAAAGTGGCCTAATTCATGGCCTAAGTCAGCGTAGAAGGCATAGTTTCAAGTTGATGTTCTAAAAGAGTTGCATGAGGTGTTAAGGTATGTTATATTTTGCCTTAATGGGTCTTTGAAACTATGAGGATTTGGTTGGTTGAGAGAGTTTGATGCAAGTTAGGTTCAAGTTTTTAGGTCTGCAGACCTAGTAGAGAAGAAGAGTGCTTGTGTGAAGAAGTGCCCTTGTTAGGGTTTGAAGTTTCAAATATTTGTTGAATAGTGTTGGATTTGAGTTTTTGGTTTGGAAACCACCTTGATTTCTATTAGATGGTATCAGAGCATAGTTAGTAGATCTTTGAGGGTGATAGGTTGAAGGTTGCAAAGAAGAAGGTTGAAAGATTGTGCAAGGAAAAAGGTGTAATTGAAGGAGTTAAGATGCCTCCCAAAGGAAGCATTGTTGTTAGAAAGATTGATCAGTAGGCTAGAGAATTAGAAGCCTTGAAGAAGGAGATGGATGTATTGAAGTCTAAAGCTGGGGTTGACATGGATGAAAGTGATTTTGAAGAGGAAGAAACTTCTAATGAAGAGGAAGAGTTTGATCCAGAGGATGTGAGGATGCTAAATATTTTGAAGGCTGTGAAAGGTGATGGACATAGCAAAATGAATTTTCCTATGTATGGAGGTAAACTAGGTGGTGAAGAGCTCTTGGATTGGATAGGGGCCATGGAGAATTTCTTTGGAAGTGAAGAAGTAGATGAAGAGCACAAGGTGAAGAAGGCTAAGACCAAGTTGAAAGGACATGCTTTGCTATGGTGGAACTTTGACCAAGATGAAAGACATACAAAGGGGAAGGCCAAGATCACTTCTTGGGAGAGAATGAAAGCAAAACTCAAAGGTAAGTTCCTTCCTAGTGATTACAATGTTCAATTGCTTAAAAATTTCAAAATTATCTTAAGCAAAAGGATCTAGATGTGTGAGCATACACCGAGGAGTTCTATAGGCCAAGTATAAGGACAAAACATCAGGAAGATGAGGAAGAAAGAGTGGAAAGATATCCTAATGGACTAAGGTATAATATATATGATGAAATAAGTTTGATGACACCAAAAATAGTAGAAGAATGTTTTCAAATGCCTATAAGGACAAAGGATAAGGTGAAGATGAGACAAGAGAAGACCACAAGAGGAAGAAGCAATATTTCTAGAGGGAGAGGAACCTTTTCTACACCAAAACAGTCCAATCAAGAACAAGAAGATGCTGGTAAAGGTAAATAACAAGTGGTTGAATCTAGAGGTGGATGGAGAGGTGGAAGAACAAGTTTTAGGGGTAGGTATGTAGATCAAGGAAGAGGTTCTAATGTGTTTTTAGGAAGGTGTTACAAATATGGTGAGTTTGGTCTCCATCCTTTAAGTGTCCTAAAAAGCTTGGTGCTACTTCAAGTGGGAGTGAGAGAAGAGGTGAAAAGAGAGTCCATATTGTGCAAGAAGAGGAAGAGGAAAGTGTCAATTCATCAAGTCTTGTTGTTGCACCTGAAGTTGGTGAAGCTTTGATGTTGCAAAGAAATTTTTTGAAGGCCTCCAAAGAGAAGGAACCAATGCAAAAGAGAAATCTATTCAAGACTACATGCAAGAGTAAAGGTAAAGTATGCAAGGTTGTTATAGATTCAGGCTCCACTGATAATATAGTATCAAGAGAAATGGTAGATAAGTTAAGTTTGGTAAAAGTTCCTCATGCAACACCCTATAAGGTGTCATGGTTAAATGATGATCAATCACTTCTAGTCAATGAGCAGGCTTTAGTTGAATTTCAGATTGGAGGGTACAAAGATAGGGTACTTTGTGATGTTCTACCAATGCAATGTTGCCATTTGTTGCTTGGAAGACCATGGAAATTTGATAAACATGTTGTGCATGATGGAAGGGACAATACATATCAGATTGAACATGATGGGAACTCATTTACTTTGCTTCCATTGCAAGAGGAAGTCAAGGAGCAAACAAGGGCAACAAAAGTAATTATGATGGGTGTAAGGTAGGGGGACCTCCATGTGCAAGGCCCTAGGTCACGAAGGGCCAAGATGCGGAAAGATGCCCTAACTTACCTCAGCTAAATGTAGTGTTTAGGGTAGGAAGATGAGAATGATGAGGACTATAAAGTCCTGCAATCACTCTGCAATCCCGAGTTTTGAAGTGGGGCTAGGCGAGCCAATTTTCAAGTTCAACATTATGCCTCAAGGAGCTCTCTGCTCGAGGACGAAAGTGCAGTCCTTGGATGACAACGCGACACACTGACATATATAAAGTGTGTTGGCATCTATACGACGAACCAACAATAGAGTCAAGGTCAAACCTATCAAAATGACTAATGACCTAGCTAACTAACTAAAGGGCCAAAATGATGCAATTAAGTAAATAAAATATTCTCTAATATTATAAAGCAGAAATGCAAGAGTGAAAAGGGAAAGAATGATCTCACCAAGAAATTCAGTTGCTAGCTAGCTCCTTAAAAGCACATCCACCTACACATAGAAAGAGAGGAAAATGTTGGATGGCTGTATAGGGGCCTGCCTCAGTCAGACCCCCGTTTAGGTGTTTCCACTTCCATGGACAACCAAAAAAATGAGATAAAGAAAGCAATATAGTGAAAAGCACAAAAGCACTACATGAAAACAATAAAGTGCTAACTGAACCAAGTAATAGAAGGAAAGGAAGGGAAGCTTACCACCTCCACCAAGAGTAGTCAAGGTTGCTTGGGGGAGAAATTGAGAGTACTTGAGCTTTTGCTACAATGGTGTTTCATTCCCAAAGTCTTATTTTACCAAAGATGGATTGTTGTGTTTGCTGCAATGAGTTGCTAGAATGTTGCTTGAAAGCTTGAGAGTAAGTGTAAGAGTGTGAAGTGAGCTTGTGAATGGAGTGAAGAGTTGGATTGAATGCTTAGATGATGAAATGCTTGTTGAAGAGATGAATTTGAAGAAGGAATGGAGAAAAATGGCCATATTCGGGTCGATTGGTTGAAGGGGGCATTATAACTTTAACTCCCAATGAGAAGTGTAACGCCTTTACAAATTCAACCATAGGAATTTGCCAAGGACCTAAGTGTGCCATATGGATGTCTGCATGCCACATGGGCATCCTCGACAAAAAAACCTCCACTGATGCTTAAAATAAGCACCAAGTGGGATGACAACAACGGGCTTAGGTGGAATTAAGCCTCAGAACTTGGTTTTCTAAAGTGGATAAAGGAAAAAAGGGGATTTGCACATGGGGTGAAAATTTACTCTTATACATTTTTCCCCCACTTTAGTGAGCATGAATACTGATGAGTGCTCGGTAAAGTGGGGGAAAAATGTATAAGAGTAAATTTTCACCCCATGTGCAAATCCCCTTTTTTCCTTTATCCACTATATCAAGAAGAGTGTAAGGTTAGAAATGTATACTTGAACCATCGAGGAAGTAGAGCTCAGTCTAGCGTACCTAAAGGTTCAGGGAAAGTAAAGGACCCCATAGCTACTCAGAACTATGAAGTTGAAAAGAAAAAGTGCCTTCCAGGTTCTCGGTCCTGTAAGGAAGGTGTCCCCCAAAAAATCTAGCATGGAGGATACCCCGTGAAGCAAGAGCCTTATAGGTTCTCGATCCTGTAGGGAAGGCATCCCCCAAAAACTCTACCATGGAGGAGACCCAAAGGAAGTGCCCTATAGGCTCTCAATCCCATAGGGAAGGTATTATTCATGAACTCAAGCATGAAGAACACCCAAAGAAGTGCCCCATAGGCTCTCAGTCCTATAGGGAAGGTAACCCCCAAGATCTCTCACATGGAGGAAACTCAAGAAAGTTCCCTACAAGCTCTCAATCCTGTACGGGAGCCACCCCCAAGATCTCTCGTATGGAGGAAACTCAAAGGAAAGCGGACTCCGTAGAGTCAGAAAGCAACCATGTAGGTAGGTGAGTAGACAGTTGCATAGATTGTTGATAGTTTTAAAAAATTTCAAAGGGGTCCCTTGGGAACCTGCTATGAAGAGAGGGTCCATTCAAGGGAGACATAGTTTGGAAGTGGACATGTTCTTTCTCTTTAATCGATCCTTCATCAAGGAATCCTTTTGAAAGATGTTCACTTTATCAAGGAATTCGAAAGGAAGAATATTACCCCACACGAGAGGAAGATTAAAGTTGTTCCCGCATCAGAGGAAGGTTTAAGTCCTTTCTTTACAAACCCATGATGAAGGAAACACATTCTGTTAGGGTTCTAAGTTGAGAATACAATTCTAAAGAAAGGTTTGCAAGGATTTTCGAGAAAGGATCCATTGAAAATGAATGCACTTTCTGAAAACCAAAATGTTGAAGAAAGAAAGTTGTCGCACGTAGGAGGGACAACTCAAGCAAAGAAAAGAGAAAGATAAATAGGAAGCAAAAAAAAGAAAACCTAAACAAAGGGCATAGGGGTAGCTTGATATTTTGGGGTCAGAACTACTTATAAATATATATAGATATGTATAGTAATAGTATATAAATGAACTGTCATCAACCCCCTACTATATCAGACCATGTGAAGAATGCACGAGAAGACAAAGTAAAAATAAAAAATTGGGTCAACATGGAAGGGAAGACTAAATGCTCCCAACACTTTGCATCATCCCCAATTTGTCAAAAATCAGGCACAAACATGGAAGAATGATGATACAAATAGAAGAAGGTTTACGACACAAAAACCACGCTTGTATCCAAGCACCAATAGGGGTGATGAGGGTCATCCAAGCACACATATCATGATTACAGGGGAACACATCACAAAACACACATACACAAGATCAAGAAGAGGCCTTGTCCTAACATTGATCAGCTAGGAGGTCATATGCTTCCCACTCTATATCATTGTAGGGGGAAGGAGGATGCGCTTGTAGTGGAGGGATGTTAAGAGGAGGGGCGTCCAAACCTCCCGCAACAAGGGCTAAGGAAGAGGACCCCTCGAGGTCCTCTCCACCGAGCTCTTGTGGAGTCAAGGTCATCAATTTTGTGAAAGATTGCTGATAGGGCTGAAACTTCAATGGATGGGCCAAGTTAAGCCTGAGATTCACCGTTGGTCTCGCCAAATGACTCTGGAGCAGCGACAAACTCAGGGGAAGCCGAGATTGGTTTCGTCACTAGGACAAAACAAGTTAGCATAGGACCACCTTGCAAAGAATGTGGACTCCTCTTATGCCCTTCATTGCTAGAAAAATCACTCTCCACCTCCTTTATCAGAGGAGATGAACTCCCCACAGACAAGGCTAGGGGTGCAAAAGAAGAGGAAGAAATAACTACAATGGATATGATTGAGGTATTAATCATATCCATGGGCTTTAGAAAAGGCTAAATATCCGAAATGGAGATTAGCAAAGGCAGCTCCACCGAAGGAGCAATGAACACTTGTACCCCTTTGTGGTTAGGTGCATTTGCACTTGCAATGAAAGTTGAAAGCATCGTGAGACCAGAGTGGAGAGAGACAAGAGGGAGGGAAGAAAGTGACACTGCAGGAGGTCCTGAAGTAGGGGTGACCATCTCTTCCTCTCTTCTTTGTGAGGCGACCTGCTTAGCAAAGAGGGCCTTTCGTCGACGCTTGCATTCAAACCCAAGGTGGTTTCTTCAGCTCTTAGAGCTGGAGGCCGGAGGTTGCGAAGGAGCAAAAGGCTCCTACTCAACCATAGGAACATCCACTATGACCGTTTCTGATGGACGAATGGATTCTTGAATAGGAGCAGGAGGAATAGGTTGAGGGTCAGCGAGAGGAGTCGACTCAAGAACCTCAGTAGTGGGCCTCTTCCCATTTACTACTTTGGGAGCAAGAGCGGTAGGAGGCTGCAGAGGTCGAGACAAAGAGGACTCTCCTTGGGAGACCCTCTTCCTATCATACCAAATGGGTCTAGGCTCCGTCGATAGGACAAGAAGCTTGAATGCGGGACACTTAGGTTTTCGCCAAGTGGGCACCATAGGATTCTCCTACAGATGAGGAGTAGAACTTGACTATACCACAATAGAGCGAGAAGAAGCATCAGACTGACCAACGAAAGAGGAAGAAGGAGGATCATGGGACCACTTCTCTTCTTCCTTCCTTCGAGCCTTAGTAGCATCGGTGTCAACCTTTAAGCAAGTCCTATGTGAAATAGCATAAGGCGAGGGAGGGTATCTAACTCTCGGCCTCAAATGCCCTTTCTTATAGTTCTAATATGTTTGGTGTAGAAGGTCTGTCCTAGGTGGGATAGGACCAACGAGCGTAGGCCAAGAGTAGTCCAAGGAGTAGGTATCACGAGTAACTGGTGATCTATAATTGGTGTCATGGATTATGTGTACAAAACCTTTGTGGATAAATTTTAGACATTTATGCACAACAAAGGGTACCACGTTCATCGCCACTAACCAAGGGATTGCCAATTTCACCCTAAAGAGCTCAGACCCAAGGATGATGTAAAATAAGAGGTTCACAGATTTAGGTCCCACTAGGACCGACATGATGATACTACCTAAAGGGGGCATGGAAAGCCCGTCATGTGTGCGGATATTACTCATGGGTGCATCATACCCATATTTATGTAAAATGTTGATCAACATAATCTCCTCGGTGATTATGTTAACTTGTGACGTCAGATCAACAAGAACACCTGATACGATGTTCCCATTGATCTGCATGGGAATATAGAGAGATGTATCTCTATTGAAACCCATTGGTAGGTCTTGTGAAGTAAAGGTTATGCCAGTACCACTGTTCATAGGTTGCACATAGGGGATAGGTTGATACATGAAGAAGGCCATAACACACACTAGACAATACTTCCATAGAGTCCCTAAAGGTAAAAGGATAAGACAGTGACCCAGCTAAGGTTTCATCATGTAATACCTTCAGAACCTTCCAACTATGCCAGCTAGGGGTCATAGGTTGGGTTGTAAGGCAACAACCTCACAACACTCACACCTACAACACTTCTAGAGTATGAGGAAAGGAACTGTCAGTATCACAAAAACAAAACCAAAATGGTTCACGTTGGGTTCACCAAAATGTAAGGTAGGGGGACCTCCACATGCAAGGCCCCAAGTCATGAAGGACCAAGATGTGGAAAGCTGCCCTAATTTACCTTAGCTAAATGTGGTGTTTAGGGTAGGAGGATGAAAATGATGAGGACTATAAATTCCTACAATCACTTTACAATCAGTTTGCAATCCTGAGTTTCAAAGTGGGGCTAGGCGAGCCAGTTTGCTGGTTCAACATTGCGCCTCAAGGAGCTCTCTGCTCGAGGATGGAAGCGTTGTCCTTGGATGACAAGGCGACACACTAGCATCTCTAAAGTATGTTGGTGTCCGTATGACTAGAAAACAACAAAGGAAAGGTCAAACCTATCAAAATGACTAATGACCCAACTAACTAACTAAAGGGCCAAAATGATGCAATTAAGTAAATAAAATATTCTCTAATATTATAAAGTAGAAATGCAAGAGTGAAAAGGGAAAGAATGATCTCACCAAGAAATTTGATCGCCAGCTGGCTCCTCAAAAGCACGTCTACCTACACATAGAAATAGAGGAAAATGTTGGGTGGCTGTATAGGGGCATGCTTTAGTCAGACCCCCATTTAGGTGTTTCCACCTCCATGGATAGCCAAAGAAACAAGATAAAGAAAGAAATATAGTGAAAAGCACAAAAACGCTACAAACCAGTAAAGTGCTAACTCAACCAAGTGATAGAAGGAAAGGAAGGGAAGCTTACCACCTCCACCAAGAGCACTCAAGGCTGCTTGGGGGAGAAATTGAGAGTAATCGAGCCTTTGTTGCAATGGTGTTTTGTTCCCAACTTGTTCTACCAAATATGGGGTGTTGTGTTTGTTGCAATGAGGTGCTAGAATGTTGCTTGAAAGCTTGAGAGTAAGTGTAAGAGTGTGAAGTGAGCTTGTGAATGGAGTGAAGAGTTGGATTGAATTCTTAGAGGATGAAATGCTATTGAAGAGATGAATTTGAAGAAGGAATGGAGAAAAATGACCATATTCGGGTCGGTCGGCTGAAGGGGGCATTACAACTTGATTCCCAATGAGAAGTGTAATGCCTTTGCAGGTTCAACCACGAGAATCTACTAGGGATGTAAGCATGCCACGTGGATGTCTACAAACCACATGAGCATCCCCAATAGAAACACCTCCATTGACGCTCAAAACAGGTGCCAAGTGGGACGACAACAATGGGCTTAGGTGGAATTAAGCCTTTGAACTTGGTTTTCTAAAGTGGATAAAGGAAAAAAGGGGATTTGCACATGGGAGGTAAATTTACTCCTATACAATGGGTAATAAAGAGTTTGTGCAAGTTGAAAGTGAAAGAGAGATGAAGGTTATAGCCACCCCAAGGATGGAAGAAGCCATGACAGTGAGCTTGCAGAATGATGCCATGTTGAAGAGAAAGGATGGCGAGTTGATGATGAAACCTAATCATGGAAAGGTCAAAGAACAAAGCAAGACAACCAAACTCATTATGTTTGGTAAGAAGGAGCTTGTGAATATTGTAAAAGACAAAAGTATGGAGTATGCAGCCTTGACAACAATTGCAGAAGATAGGCTAGAGATATTGAAGGGTGATGCACAATTGGAAGGAAAAAATAATAAGAAGAAGAAGATGTAGACTAGCCTAGAGAAGGTCAAGGATGAAATGTTGATGATGAAGCAAGATGGCTTGAGGAAAGATGGTAAATTTTTTATTGGAACAGTGTTGTGCGGGTGATCCCATAATATTGGTTTACAATTTTTGGCCAAACTGGACACTAAAATTTTTTTTTGTAACTAAATCTTCACTTTTGGGCACCTATAGCGGCTAAACCATGAGGAATTTGAAGATGATGCAAGCTAGAGTTTCTTGATATTTTTTCTGTAGATTCTAAAATATTTTTTAAATATTTTTTGAAATTAGATTGCACTTCTTTTTCCATCTCCTTTGAAAACTATTTTTTTCTTCAGAAAACAACATTTTAAAGGAGTGACGCTCACCGTATAACACACAACTCTTTTTCCATGAAGGATATAATTCTAATTCTTTTGAATTTAGATTTGAAACTTTGATATCTAGTGCTTCCACTTGGTTAGATAGTTTTTTATTGAATATTTTTTCTTTAATCAAGTTTCAAAGTCAAACCAATTACAATTCAAACATAGGTGAACTGTATAACACGTAACTTTTTTTGTATGTATCGAAATTCAATTTTTTTTGTTGGATCAAGGAATTCAATATTTGGTTATCAAGGAATTCAATATTTGGTTTTCATTTTTTTTTTGATAATCTGCTATTTTTCCACATGTGTAGAATAGAGAGCTTGATTTTCAGTGAAAAATCTATGTTTAATAAAACTAAAAAAACAAATACATAATAAAACCAAAACATATTAAAATTATAGTGTTGGATAGCTCGTTCTGAGGACTACCCAGGATTCCAGTTGGGTTTGTGAATTCTCCTCCATTTTCATCCTCAACTTGAGCTTTGAAACATAAAATTTTGGACTTCTTTGATGCTAGAGGATGACAAGGTGGGAATTAAGGGGTTCAAGCGAACTAGGGTTCATTTGAACCCCCTCTCAAAAAGTGTTTTTTTTTTGGCAGGAATGGGGTCCACCTTGCATTTGATTGGTTTGCATGAACCATGGTTCATTTGAACCCCAAAAACCAATTTTTTTTGTATGGGGTCATTTTTTGCCACTTTTCCTTCCTCACCGAAATTGTAAAACACTTTTGTGGGTTTACCCGTGTCCTATAGTAGTTGCAAAAGTAGAGGGGAAGTCAAGTATTGGCAAAAAAAAATCCTCCTAAGACTTAAAATACAATGGTATATAGGTCTAAAAATGAAAAGACTTTGAGGATAGTAATCTGATGCATAAATTCAAAGGAAAGGATGGAGTGAGACAAGTGGAAAGGAAAGGACATATTCATTAAGGTAGGTATGTTTTATGGACAAGGAAGAGGGAAGTTGGTGCAGGTTCTACATTAGTCACAGATGGAAGAGAGATCAAAATATGTTCAACAAAGTAAGGGAATCCCAATTTGGTTGGCCATGAACTCTAGAATGGTAAGCATAAAACAAGTTTTTAGAATTTACTAGTCAAGGTATCTTTTGTAGTTCAAAGGAATGAAGCTTTCAAAGGAGTAGTTGAAGATCAAATTCCAAGAGACACATGGAAACCTTTTTAGGTGGTGTGTATGGTGCAGGAGCACCAATCCATCTCAATGAATTTTCTCTAGTTGTTTCATGATAGGTTGAGTCTAGGTGTTTGAGTTTGAGTTGTTTGAGTCTAAATAAGGTCAATTGAGACCATTTTTATGTAATTGCAAAACTTTGGTGCCTTTTGGGGTCTATATTGTAAAAGTTGTAAATCATGACAAGAAGTTGTTAATGTGGGAAAAAGTTGTCAAGGAGGGTAAAATTTCATTTTTCTTGTGTGAGGTCATGTTACTAGGTTGAATAAGGTCTAAATATACCATTTCTAATGTTTGAGGTGATTAGGAGAGTTAATTTGTAGATAATGCACAAAGTGCTAAACGTTGTCAACAAAAATGCAAAGAAAAGTGCAATTTTTGAAAGTTCCAACGGTCATGGGGAGTTTGAAAGTTGGTTGAAGGTTGTTGATTCAATTTTTCCTTGTGGGAAAGGTTTAAATAAGTGAAATTCATTGATGTAAATGTTGTTTGGAGGATTGTGAAGGAATAACAATAAGAATTTCCCTTGTTTTTATCAAATTTTTGTGTTTTCTTGTCATTTCTAGGTCTGTACAGACTTGTACTACTACAATAGGCTTAAAAATTGTTAGAAAATTTTGGAGGACTGTTCTATCTTTCATTTGAGTCCATTTAGGAGGAATATCATTGAATAAAACACATTTTATTGCCAAATCTCATAGGACGGTCTAAATTTTCAGAGTTAAGGGTTTTGAAGTTCACCATGGAAATCTAACTCATTCCTCCTATTGTAAACTCTGTGGCTCAAAGGAACGAGTCTGGTGGATTAGGTTTAGATGTTAGGGTGGATTTCTTGTGAAGGGAGAAAGGATTAATGAGGATTGAGTTTCTGTCCTTGATGAATTTGAGTGGAAAAGAGCATGAAAATGGAGGTTTAAGGCTAGGGTTTGTTGAAATATTTGGAGGCAGTGAGATTTCTTAAAATTTTAAGTGTGTGCAAGCTTAAATAAGGGTGTTGGAACTAATTCCAAGGTCTGGTAAGGTTATGAGGGTAGTGTTATAATAAACCCTTATGTAAAATGCAAGAAATGAGGGTTTCATGGTAGAGCACTTTGGGAAACATGTCATTGCAAATAACCTATGAAATCTAGGGTTTTGATGTCTATTTAGTGCTTCCCCATAGAGTGTTTGGGTAGGCAGTGAGTAAAAAGTGGTGACCCTTTGTAAAAGTGGCCTAATTCATGGCCTAGGTCAATGTAGAAGGCATAGTTTCAAGTTGATGTTCTAAAAAAGTTGCATGAGGTGTTGAGGTATGTTATAGTTTTCCTTAATGAGTCTTTGAAACTATGATGAGTTGGTTGGTTGAGAGATTTTGATGCGAGTTAGGTTCAAGTTTTTAGGTCTGCCGATATAGTAGAGAAGAAGAGTGCTTGTGTGAAGAAGTTCCCTTGTTAGGGTTTGAAGTTTCAAATACTTGTTGAATAGTGTTGATTTTGAGTTGTTGGTTTGGAAGCCACCTTGATTGCTATCAAATTCCTTCAAAGTAGAACTTTAAGCATAAAATAATTTATAGGAACCTTAGTACGTAAAATAAATTGTTATTTTTCTATTATTATAGTAAGAAAAGGTTTTTCTTTTTTTATTTATGTTGTTTTAGAAAGGTTGTATATATCGTCAAAAAGGAGAAATTATTTGTTCTCTATAGAAACAATGCTTTTTTTTGAAAAATCCAATTTTTTCCTATCTAAAAAGCTTTACTTACAAAAAGTAGAAAATTATCAATAGTTAAATAAACAACAAAGAAGTGATTTTATTTTCTACATTTGATAAATAATTTTCTAATATTAATAGTTGCACACTTTTATTCTAGTTCAATTAAAAATCCTTTAGTTCAATCATAAAAAGAATGTCTACAACAACCACAAATGAATGCTTTCAAAATATTTAAACTCAATCAATTTAACACACAACATCCTTGCAAAATATTGAAATTTTTGATGTTTTAGAGAAACTCAAGGTCTTGTGATTAATAGGGTATCAGACAAAGATTGCAAGATTAGTAAAATACTTAGGCCTCCTCCTATTGTTGTAAATTCCATAAATTAAAAAAGAAACCATCAAAATAAAATAAAATTTGTAAAACCCCTATACCTCAACCATCCATCAATCAAGCATTTTGTTCGACTTTTATTTTTTGTCACATGACCCTCATTAATCATTTAGGCCACCAAAATCATAAAATTTCATTTTTCATCCACATAAGTGGCTTGACTCAACATGGCCTCGAGAAATTGTGTATCTTATTTGAAGGCATACATAAATTGATAAACCCAAAATGAATTAGAAATGTTTATGTTTTCCTTTTGTCTTTTCCTTATTTCTTTTCTTCACCTTCATATCTCTTTAAAATTTATTTTAGAATTCCAAGACCCTTTCAATAAGGGATAATTAGGTCTAACACCCCATAGATAGAGGGAAAGATATATTGAGCAACAAGTTGACTAATTGGAAGAAAAGTTGGCTCATGAATGTATTATTAGAAATATTAGTTTAACCCTAATAAACCTCATCAAGCTATAAATATAGATATTTTTAACAATAATTCAAGGATTGAGAAAGAGTTAAAGAGAAATCCCCTGCACAAACTAGTTAAATCAATGATAAAACACAAGACCCTTCTCAAATTTTTCTTTACATCAATACCAACCAACTCAACCAAAAAGATGACCAAGCCACTCCTAAAGCTCTAACTACCACCTTAGTCAAGAGAATTGAGATCTTAGAGGCTAGTGACACACAACCATATCATCAATTTCCTACCCATAATAATGTGAAACTAGCATCTCTTAAACCTTGCACAAACACCAAGTTGTTCCTTATTTTTTGAAATGTGGCCAAATAGGGGACCAAAAAAGTTCCTCTATATTATAGCTTCTACTCATATAATATCAATAAGAAGATCTTCCTACTATCATGCCCACCACCATTCTCCACTTTCATTTCTCACATCCCTAGTGTAGCATATTAGAGCCATATTTCTTCCAACACCTCTCATATATCTATTTTCCACACATAATGGAAGGTGAAAGTTGTATTAGAATAGTAATTTTGAATTACTTAACTATATGCACCTTGTGGTTATTATCTTGCCATGATATACAAGCAAATTTGTGAATATTATCACATAGAAATATTGTGAATCCATGTAGGCTCAAGCATATATAGAACATTCTATCATATCATTAGATCATATCCTTTTTCGATAAAGCACTCAAATAATTTCACAATACCATATTAATATATTTATATATTAACTTTGGATATGAAAATTTCATTGCTTATATATGACCTAATGTAAACCGCATTCCTTTAGACAAAGTACTCAAACATCTACATTGTTATTTATGACCAAGACTTGAGTAACTATTGTCATCATACATCTAGTTGATTCCTAAGAGAAAAAATAGACTTGAAAAAGCTTTTATTCCAAAATATAATCAGTTAATCTCTAATTGACCAATTTTAAGGTTTTCTTTCCATTTGGTACATCCTCGTTCTATAACAAGAGAACAATAATACCAAAATACATATTCATTATAACTCAACTTTATCTTTTCATAGTTTATGAACTCATTTCATAGTCACTTTATGTAAGGGGAAAAATACCACAATGTTCTCTCATAAGTTGAGATGTTACAAGGGTCAATATATTCAATTAAATGTTCTTATGCCTAATGTTTTTTAGGTTTTACAACAATAATTCTCCTTGGAAAATATCAATCAAATGGATCATATGCACCCAAAAAGACAATCTTAAAGATATATGCTATTGGTAATGTGCTTAACATACAATATTAATCAATGTATATATTCAATATATATGAACATTAGCTCTATAAGAAAAATAAGTTTAGAGTATAAAAACACTTTTTTTATTACTCAAAAACTTTCATTCTAGATTTAATTTAGTTATTAAGAAAAAAGTTAAAAAATTATGTAACCCTCCTAAGAGACTAATAAAAAATAAAACAAACCCTTCATAATACCAATCTATTTGAATAACATTCTCTATTATTATAATTTTTGCTAATGGACCCAACTTGGGTCTAACCTATCTCTAGAATAAGGACCCAACTAGATATATCTTTCATTGCTTAGGATTGCTGAAGTTGTTGAAGATTCAATCTTCCATATCTTTCTTTGTTACTATTTTATTTAAAGGTTTTGATTTGATAAAAAAGGTCGTTTTGTGTTGAAAGATCTATGTTCTGGAAGGGATTAGTTTTTTGGTAAGATTGATTCACACCCCCCTCTCAATCTCTAGGTGTGTTCAACAAAAAGATGACATGATGCCTAATACTTCTAGAAAGATTCCTAGGACCTAAGTAAACTTAACATGTGAATAGGACCTAGTAGAGAAAGTTAATTAGGTAAAAAACTTAATCCACACCCCACCCCCACCCTTAAGTGCAACATAGGGAGTAGTATATTAGTATGCAAATGATGTAAAACATGAAAATTATTTTAGGTCTCAGAAAGTAGTATATTATTATGCAAATGATGTAAAACATGAAAACTAGAAACTCATTGGAGTAACTTTGGAATTGTGAGAAAAAATAAACAAAGATTTATTGTCTTGATGTCAAGGAACACTAGAAAACTATTGATATAGAGCAACCCTGGAATTTGATTGAAGCAATAGGAGATAGATACAAGATCTATAACTGAAAGAAATTGTAAGGATCAAAACAACACCTTCCCAAGTGATAGGATGTTCAACTGATTACCTAAAATTTGAAACACACAAATTCAAACAAAAGATGCATATAGACAAGTCTAGAAAATTGCATGGATGGAATTGATAGAGATCCTCAATACCTTTCCAATGTTGCAAGAATTATAAAAATCAGAGATTGTGGGATAAAAGTTATGAGCTTGGGAGCCAACAATCGAGATTTGACTTTACATTGTAAATATTGGCACCAAACAATAGAAAATGGAAAAATAACCTTCTCCACTGTAAATTACACAATGTTGATATACATGGAGCTTGATTCGACTTGATGTTTACATTTTTCCCTCTTTACTCGATGTGTTTTCCCCCCAAATCAATTAACGAGGGAATGCAAGGGGGGAAAAGCCCCTCTTATGAGTTATGGAGGTATTATCCTCCCAATGGGGGCCCAGGTGCAAAGCCCACAATGCATTATGAGGGAAACACCCCCACTTAGGGGCTCAAGGGAAGCACCCCCCAAAAAAAATTGGTTAATTTTTTATAAAGGAAATTTAATCAAATTTTTTATTTGTAATTCAGTTAAAATAATTGTATAATTTCCTAAAAATTGAACAATTTGTTTGTTTTCAAATGAAAAACCAATAGTCATGGTTTTATTTGCTATGTTTTTAATTCCAACAATTGTGTGAGAATTGAAGAGTCCTGACATATGATGCTTGCAACAAGGAAAACATGTGACAAACAGGTTGAATAGTCACCTGGAAGTGACATTAATTACAAAAGCTTTGCGTTGGGTGCATGTACCATTATGCATAGGAGAATAGAGCAGTGGAAATCGTTTGAATCAATTACTACAAGCTATTGTATTATGTATTTTGTTAGAAATTGTTAAATAAAAGGAATGTTATTTGTAGACATTGCCCAAGCATAGGGTGAACCACGTTAAAACTCTTGTTGTCTGATGAGGACACAACCAAAGACTTAGAAAATAACCCACAAACAAGAGAATAATTTTATTATTCAGAAAATGGAGCTTCTTACATGCAGAGGATCTCAAATCCCCAAGTTCTACAACACATGTTACAGAAAGCTACAAAATCACCCTTTCGCAATATGCGAGCTTGTCCCCAAAAGTTACCCAAAATTAGAAACCCACCCATAAATAGAGCTCCTCTTTAGTTTGGAGCCAAAACAACATTCAAATTGAGTTTAGGCTATTTGGCGCCAAAAAATTACAACTTGAAAGTTCAAATTTCAAAAGAACATTTGCAATTGTATCTTCTAGAAAGTGTGCCAACTTCTGGCCATAACTTTT